>APFE030756372.1:60083-123442 GCA_000404065.3 Pinus taeda
TTACAATTCCAACAATTCTTTACTAGATTTCAAATGACGCAAACATATACCCAAAGGAACCAAAATGTATAATAGTAAGACTAATTATAATATTATAAAAGAAAATTAATATTTTTTAAATGCTATAAATTATTTTTATATTAAGAATTGAACATCTATTTTATTATTCTTATTCGGAAATAATTGTTTTTTTCACTTTTAATTATTTATTCTCTTTGTGCATTTAAATAGTTCACTTAAATCCTAGATTGAAATATTTTGTAAAGTATAATAATTGTTCTTTTTGGAGTTGTCTATAATGCGACTTTTTGGAGATTCCGGTGACGGAATCCGGCGGAAGAAATGAGGTTAAATCTTGATTTTTAGCAGTTAAAATGGTTTTTTAACTGCGTATTTGGATTCAGCGCCCTGAAAAGCCCCTGGGAGCCATTGATTGTGCAGAAACTAACTATCAAACTTGGAATTCCAATGAATTGCTGCCAGATTTTGACCGGAAAAATCCGCCGGAAAAGCTTTCAAAAAGTCGCGTTATAGACTACTGCGTTCTTTTTCAGTACACACACAAATACACTTTTAGTTACTTTATTTTGTAAATTTGATATAAAATTAGTTATTTCACATTAATATCTAAATATTTTGTTTATCGTTGAGAGTAGGAGTGAAATAATTTTACTACATCTTCTGAGTTGTATCTCAATAATAAATCGCACTAACAGTGACAAGTGATGGTAATATTATTGATGTCTTATAATGTTTTTAATTAAAACTAACCAAATAGATATATTCACTTTTGTTTTTAATTGTAGTGGACATTTCTTTTATTTAAATATTTTTTTTGGTTTTATTTTATTAGGTATTTGATGATCAGAATGTACCCCCTCACACACGCACGTATATCATTTTAAATATTTTTAAAATTAATATAAATAAATATTATTCATGTTAAAATGGAAATAAGTTTATTTTTGGTTGAGAGTGAGCAAAAAATATTTTACTACATACACTTGTAAGAATTATTTTAAATTAAAACTAACAACTCTAAAGAAAAAAAAAAAAAAAAAAAAAAAAAAAAAAAAAAAAAAAAAAAAAAAAAAAATTATTTTAACATCCACTAGGCTAAAGAGAGCCTATGCGACAGCTTGCTTCCTCATCTGGTTCATGTATTTGGCCCTTTTCCTGTGAAGCCTCACCATAAACACTCCCAGCTTCTCGACAAACCCATCACTAAATAGATTATCCCAAAAGATCGCTGCCAGAATATCTGTATATAACTTTCCCTGTTGTCTTTGAAGGTCAAATAGATTATCCCAAAAGCTAGCTACCAGAATATTTGTAGAACTTTCCCTGTTGTCTTTGAAGGTCAAATAGATTATCCCAAAAGCTAGCTGTCAAAATATATGTATAACTTTCCCTATTGTCTTTGAATGTCTCGCATTCTAAAATGAAGTGCTTTTATGTTTCCACTTTTCCAAAAGAACAAAAAATACATACTCTTTCCTCCCACGCTTATTTTGGCCTTTTCCAACGTCCCTTTTCACAATAGTGTTGATGAGAATTAGTCCTTAATTGACCAATAAGAATTTTGGCTCTCGAAAAAATATTGGCCTCTATGTACACTTTTTGTTAATGATTGTGAGTGAGATTAAACACTTCAATATAGTATTTTTTCTTTCTCCTTAACTCCTTATCCCAAGTACACTTGTGGAATTTATCCATAACAAAAGTTTTTCTCTTTACTGTTTATGGGACACATGTTCAAGCAAATACCCCATTTACTAAACCATTTGTTATTTTGTTGCATCCAAGTTTTCTTTCTTCTTCTTTCTTTTGCACAATACGTCATTAAAGACAACCTTAGGCCATCTGCCCTCTTCCATTTGCCCAATTCTTTTTAAATACCTTATGACTCGCTCCATAGCAATTGCTTCAATAGGAGCAGCACCTTTTTCACTTAATGAAATAGGTTAAGTAATTGCACTTTTCATTTTTAATTTGTTTGGAATCAAACACTTCTGGATTTTCTCAATTTGTTTCCAATGCATGTTGGATATATTATTGGTCCACAATATTGTTGGTCCACAGTTCACAACCATAGAGAATCAGTGGAATCACTAAAAGCCCAAAAAGAGTTTGAGTGGTTTTCCAGTGCCATAATTAGACTACCTCTCTACACTTATTTTGAAAAAAATAAATATTTTTATTTTATTTTTTAAAATTACCATCAAAATTATTTTATTTAGAAATATTTAATTTATTTTTTAAAAAAGCAAGTCCAATTTATTTAGAAAATATTTTATTTTTATTTTTAAAATCTCAACAAAAAATTTGAACATGACACATGTTACTATACCTATCGTAAGAGTACAATAAGTCACACAATAACTTGAAATATAAGAAAAAAATTCAAAATTTATGAAATTCTAATATTAATATATATATATATATTAAATGGTAAAAAATCTTTATAATTTTAAAATAACTAATTTCTAAAATAATTAATAACAACCATTGAAATATTAATAACAATTAATTTATAAAATAAAACTAATATTTATATAATATTTATTTTTGAATCTGACTTTTCCATAAACCTGACCGGTCATTTTTTAAATTTTAAATAAAAAATTCCAACTATTAAAAATAAATTGATTTAACGCCAATGAGAGTGCCGAAGCCCACCATTCCATCTAGGATGATGATTTTCCTTACTCAAAATTACATGTGTTAACCTTTCCCTGTGTTTCTTTGCACAGGTTAGGACCATGGGGACGGTGTAGCTCAGTGAGTTGAAATGAGTTCCATATCTCGATTTTCCCACTAGATGGATGACCCTGAGACAATGACAGATTGCAGACATATGTACCATATTCAAATTTTATACATGATAAGGTTCCGCGGCAAAGTTTTCAGAGCATAAGCAATTCTGATGAGCATGGTTCAACGTTCGTTTCTGTAAACCGAGACGGAGCAGTGGGCCCAAACAGGCATGCATGGATGGAATTTGACGAGATTGTTTCTTTTGTCATAAGGCATTTGGTGGATGTCTGTTTTTAGTGACGTGCTTGAATAGTGGAGCACATATTTTTGACATTTAATTTTTTTCGAAAACATTTTTATGTCAATTTATTTTTGGAGTTGTATTTTTTGGAGATTCAGTTGACAGAATCCGGGGAAGAAATTGATGTTAAATCTTGATTTGTTAGAGTTAAAATGGTTTTTTAACTGTATATTTGGATTCAACACCCTGAAAAACCCTGGGACACTTTGATTGTACAGAAACTAGCTATCAAACTTGTGATTCCAATAAATTGCTGCCGGATTTTGACCGAAAAAACCCACCAAAAAAACTTTAAAAAAAATCACATTATAGACAACTACTTTATTTTCCATCTACCGATGTATTTGGTGTTTTTTTTTGCAAATTTACTCTCACTGAACTATTTTCGTGCAAATTGACTTCTCACTGAACAACGCAACTGCAAGTTTGGACTCTACAACCACAATCTATTCGCCACTGGATTAAAAATTGTAAGTGAAAGTTACCTTTCTTGCCATTTACGAACATCAATGGGTTGAGTATGTGGCTCACTGAAAATTGGTATAGAGCCTCCACTCACTCTATTGATAATTTGTTTTCTTCTTTTGTTATATGTGTGAGATTGAAAATGGTGGGCGGCCATAACTTAAATCACAACCAGACTCTTCTTGAACTTGAATTCAGGTGGAATTTGTTACTTGCATTGCGAATTATAGAATTATGACGTAGAATATGTTGGTTGTTTCCACGGGGTTCGAAAATGTGATTTAATGGAGGGAATTAAGGGATTTCTCGGATTTCCAGCAGAGCAAAGCAGGGTAGGCATACGATGATATTATTGATTCTCAAACTATGTAAAAAAATATAGGAACCCACTAAATCTGTACATTCCTTTCCATCTTGCTTTCCGCTTGGCACTACCCTTTTACAAAAAGTACACTGCCTTCCTTTTACAGAAAGGACACGGAAGAAGGAATAGGGCCATGGTCACAAAGTCAGCGCCATTGTGAAGCATGTTAATATTGCTGGTAAGCATGTTAATATTGCTGGTGGCATGGCTTCATCGTAAAAATACACACGGATAGAAAGGGAGTAGGCGTAGAAGAGGAGCTTTGGGCAGTCTACTTCCCTCACACTCGCACAATACCACCATTTTCGAACAAGTACAAGTCTCTGTTCCCAACATCTTTTTTTTTCCTATTAGATGGGTTAGTTCTCTCGGGAAATTATTGGCAAACATATCGTACTTTAATAATCCTAGCTTGGAATGTTAAAATAAGAAAAAAATTAAATAATATTAAAAATCACCTATGCAAGCAATGCATCTAGGTAATATCTTGAATATGAAAATGCGGTTTTGCTAGATAATTTAAGTTGTGTATAAAGCTTCAGCCGCACATGACATTCATTCACATTAAGAAGGGAGAATATTATTGTTGGAGTTAATGAAACATTAACATTTTATGATTTGGGGTTTTGAAGTTTAAAATGAGTTTTTTAGTAAAATTATAAAATAATAATGGAAATAATAAATAATAGTAGATTATATCATCAAATTTTAGAAGTAAAAAATTAAAAATTAAAATTAAAAATTTAAAATTTAAAAATTAAAAAAAAAATCAACTCATATTTTCAACTTATTTTCCTATGGGTTTACTCAAATTTTGAGCTGAAACACTCGTTGGACGCAGAATTTAGAATTTGATTCGTCATCCAAGGAGTACCCATGTTGCATACTTTCGATAGACCCTGCTACACGAAAAAATAAGAAATACATGAAAAACGTGATTGCAATCATGTTTTTCATGTATTTCTTATTTTTCATGTAGCATGGCCCACTGAAATTATGCAACATGGGTACTCCCTTGGATGAGGAATTAAATTTTGCATCCAACGAGTACTCCCGCTTAAAATTTGAGTAAAACCTTAGGGAGATAAGTTGAAAATATGAGTTGAAAAAATAGTTTTATTATTTTATTATTTTTTAATATTTTTACTTTTTTACTCCAAAAATGGTGAATCAACCTCCATGATTGACATCATCATCTTGAATCTTATTTGTTTTAATAAAGTTTATTTTTGTTGTATATTTTCCCTAGGAGACCCATTTTAGACCTCAAAATTTCCCTTTATTGGTCTAAAAGGAAAAATTGCATTGCATTTATTGTATAGATTTCCATACATCTCAAATGCCTCTGTGTCTAACCTTTTTCTATTACAAGCGTATATGCCTTTAGATTTAATTTTCTAGTATTTAATTTGTCGTATACTTTCTAGTTTTAAGTATTTCATTTATCATATTACTTGTATTTTTGAGAAAGAAAACTTGCGAATCTAACTTAGTATGTTTTAAGAATAAATCCAAAGATTATAATCATAAACTAATCTTGAAAATAAATCCAAAGATTATAATCATAAACTAATCTTGAAAATAGTGGAGGAAAACCCTTTTGCAGATGCGGAAATAACCGTAACCACCTCCTTCCTTAATGGCATATGAGTTTGGAATCTGGACAAGATGCTATTACATATGAAGATTTTGTGCTTGGAATCTGGAGAAAATGTTATTGCATTTATACAAGGATTTTCTTGTGTTAGGACACTCCTTAGAAAAATAAAAATAAAAATAGCGTGAAGCAAAAACGTTATCGGATCAAATAATCTGAAATGAAAACGTTATTAGATATACCGAAGATTTTTATTTTTTAAGATCACAATCTAAATAATATATATAATTAAGAAAACATTGATTTTCTACGTCACAATCTAAAAAACAAAATATAATTAAGAAAACATTGATTTAAAACAAAATCAAGGGGAAAAAATTAGTACGCGAAGAGAACATTCTCCCTCACATGATCCTTCTTGGTAAGTTGTCGAAATTCCATTTCCACTCTTCGCTATATGTGCAAACCTTGTTTGCCACTTTTAGCCATCCAAATTTCTTTGTTTAACGTTGTAATAACTAATACATATTTGGTAACACATTGTTTTCTCATTAATATTTTTTCGGTTTTTCCATGTAATTTTAAACTAAATTTTAAGATTTAACAAGTCATTTGTGCATTATGGTCATTTTGGTTTTTTTCCTTATAATAAATATATGAAAAATTTTAACATAATTATTTTATTAAATGGTAAATTTTTTAATCAAATTTTTATTAGTGAAGGCTTAATTTACTATGAGAATATCACTCTTTAAGTAAAAAATTTAAACATAACATTTCTTGATGGGAAGCACAATGACCCAAAACGTAAAAAAAAAATGTGACAGGTAAAGAGAAATCCATATTCCAAACCTGCAAAGCATGTAAGTAAATGTAAGTAAGTGATGAGAATCTGCAATCGAGATAAAAGTTGCCCCACTTTAGTGCAGTTGATAAGCCTAGGTCTTCACAATAAAATGTAGCTCATTTCTCTCATTTCTTTACTTAATACTTTTAGGGTTGTAAATATAGCTAATACCATTCAGTTTGGTGGAATTGGGTTTAGAGAACTGGTGTGTTTTAATGGAAAGTAAAATTATCATCCATACAAGTGTTATTTTTTATAGGTCATAAGATTTAAGTGTTATTTTTAAATAGCTGCAACACACTTCTACGTGACTTAAGGAGATATGAACCATGGCTTTCATTAAGAGAATTTTGAATTGAACCATTTTCAAGGATTTTGTATAATTGCTATCAGATATAAAAACAAAAAAGATTCAAAAAAATTTAAGTGTTATTTTTTAATCCGTGCAAAACATTTTATGTGATTTGAGGAGATATGAACCATGGCTTTTCGTTACGACAAATTTACACCTAACTATTCTGTAACTATCCCTTAATCGCTATGAGATATAAAAAAATTAAATTAAAAAAAATACCTTTTTTATAAATTTCCTCTGAATTGTTATTAATTTTTTTTGAAAGAATCATTATAAAAATAAATAAATTAACCTTTTTATAAATCTTTTTAGTTATTATATTTAGAAAATATAAAAAACATTTTGGAAATTTTAATAAAATTTTTAACTTTTGATTTAACATAAATAAAAATTTTAAAGATATTATCTGTGACATTTCCTAGTGAATTGTAAATATTAATTACCATAGTAAAAGACATGATACTTAGGTTTAGGGAAGGTCAGATGACAAACTGAAATCTTCAAATTTTATTTGATTAATAAAATTGTGTTGTTAAGTTGGGGTCGTGACATCTTGGAAAGAATGCCTAATGTGTCTCACATGTCAGTTGGGTAGACAATTATGCTCAGACGGTTATCACCATAGCTTCTCCTGGGGAATTAGTTCTCAAAAACATGGGAACCAAGAGGGTAGAGGTACCTGAGGTAACCAGATAGGATAAAATAAATAAGTTGTAACAAAGATGTGTTTTCAATCCATGTTGAAGGGTTAGACGGATTTATGTAAGCTAGTTGGACTAAGTCTGGTTAGGACCAGATAGTCGCAGAAGAAATAGATGTGTTTTTACAGTCTACCCTGCTTGTGAGAAGAACACAGGGGCAAATTTGGTCTGTGACTGATCTCATGGTAGGGAGGAAACAACATTTCTTTCTGGAAGGTGGAGCGGGTTTTCATGCATAATTTCAAGGCTTCAGATAAGTATTATATGACTCAGATGTATGACTAATAAGCAGATACAAATAGAAATCGTATTATAAAAGGAAAATTGAAAGAAAATTGTAAGTGTGATTACTTTGTATATAAATTTGTAGAAACTAAGTCTCTTTTAATGATTGTTATTAATACTTTGTAGAGATAAATTAACTCACATTATATATGGAAATAAACCAATAAAATAATTCGATAATGACTTCAACAAGAGTTAAGCTATCCTGGCTAACAAAAAAATAGCAAACTAAAAAGGCAGTAGGTTTGTATGTTGTTACAAGAAAAAAACTTAACCAGGAAACTAGTAGGAGAGTTGGCTTAGTCTTCTGGCCTAGCCTGGGCAGTGGCCTAGTCGGAAGACAGTCCTGAAGTCTTGTATGCTAGACAAAAATTGTAGTTGGGTATAATCCCTTAGAAGAATAAATAGTGTAGGCATCATGCAGTGTAAATGAGAAGAAAATGCATAATATCATAAACTGTTTTAATTAAAATTATTTTTTTGTTGAACCCAAAAATTCCACAAAGAAAGGGAACAAAAGTCTATGAGACTGTCAAAGGATAAAGGCATTCACAAGAAGTACAAGATAATAATAAGAACAACATTCATACTTTCAACAAAGACAATCCATCGAATTTTTGTTTCAGTCCGTCTAAACAATTAATATGGCAGCACCATTAACAATATAAAAGCCATTGTAATCATTAAACTATTAACATTGTAGTACTATTAATCATATAAAATTCAGTGTAATCACATTGAAGCCATAAGGTCAAAGTCTAGTGTAACTATATAGGAAGAGGGTTTTGGCCCATGCCAATATTCGTCCTTTTTGATACCCTATATGGCTGAGGAGATGAAAAATTTAAATAAAATTACATTAAATACCTTAGAATTAACAACTGGGTCTAACAAATGCAATGGAAGCCAAAAACTTGAATAAAATCTCAAGATCAGGTGGCCGCTTCGACAGTATATACTTTAGGAAGATAATGAAACCAAAGCCTGACTCTTCATGTCACAATAAGTCTCTGAAATACCTGGAAACACAGAGAAATATAATCTTATGCATGACTTCTAGAAATTTGTCGGTCATAACCGAAAAGAGAGGTAGACTACCTGCGTAGACCAGGAAATGTTAAAAAAATAGGGGTTTTGGAAACTATAGGAAAAATAAACACATTCATTTGATTAACTTCGTAGATATAAAAAAGTCGTGGACAAGTTGAACGAAGCCTTGGACAACCCAACGAGGGATACCAATAATTACCTAAATTCAGCCTCATTCCACTAGAGCCATCGCCTTTCATGCGAGACATCTGGAACCAATCTACTCGGTCTAGTTGCATACTCGTATTAGAACCCAAATAAAGAAAATAGAAAAGCAAACCTTAAAATATCACACAGGAACAACACGAGGTTCTTTAACTAATCCTTACATCATCATTTTACCTGCTAGAGGTAAAATTCTGCAGAGAAGGGTGTAGGAAATTACCTTGACAACGTTTGGAACCTGAGAGAGAGAGAAGAAACCCAAAACCCTACAACAAACAACTCTAATGAACCCCAAGCAACATGGATTGAGCGGGTAGTTACCATGACCTAACTCAAGAAAACTTTCACCATAAGATGGGCATCTGCGTCCTGGACCGTCGCTGAGATCCAACTCCCGAGATAGAGACAAGTGTAAGAATTAGAAAAGGTTTCTAGAACTTTCCAATGCGCGAATTTACTGGGAGGTAATGTCTCTAAAGTAGATCGAAGGGTTATTCAAACACATAGTCGGTGGGTCACCCAAACATATATATATTATATATATATATATATATAAATATATAATATATATATATATATATATATATATATATATATATATATAATATATATATATATAATAATATATATATATATATATATTATATATTGATACAATATTATCCATAAACCAATATTAATCGTTAACCTAAGAGTTGAGCATAGGTGCAACATTGCATGATGTAATCATAATGATACTTAATAATGTAGGAAGTATATAATTAATTTCTTTTAAAACATTAACGAATTGGTAATTATAATGGTATGGGTAAATATAAATGAGTTAAATCCTTAATAATAATAATAAAATTATGTTGAGTAATATGTTTCACAAGGAGATGTAACATGTGGTATTAGAGCACGGTTGCGAAGTTGTGACCTCAGGGTTAGTAAGAAAATAACAGAAGTTGTGATGTTCACAGAGAGGGTGTGAAGAGGAGACAGTATGTGGAGAGAAGGATTCACGCCAGTAAGACCTACGACGGGAGAAGTTTCATCACCCTTTCCTGAAGCTAATCTGAAAATGTGGGTGTAGTTGGGAGAAGAGTCGCACACCACTAACACTGCTATACTGGAGACAGTTCAAGAACTAAAGAATGAAATGGCCAAATTACGAGCTGACAATGAAAGATTGATGCAAGAACAAGAAAAAATTATGAATAGCTTGTCTAATAGGCAAAACCAACAACAACCCATTCTCAATCAGGAGCAATAAAATATTATGAAAAATCAAGAGCTAAGGGACGAAAATCCAGAATCGGAAGGTGACCAAGAAAATCAGGAAGAGGAATCAAACAATGTTTCAGAGCATAAAAAGCACAAAAGATAGAAGGTTTACTTGGAGGGAGAATTTACAAAAAGTAAACCTCCAACCTTTGATGGTGAACAGGGGGAGGTCACTAAAGCCTGGCTTATTGACATGAACAAATACTTCCAATTATATGAGTATGAAAATAATCTAAAGGCTTGGTTAGCAATCTATCAATTACAGCGAAAAGCCACCTTGTGGTGGGAAGAAGTGAAAACAGTACGCGGAATCAATGAGCAGAATGTGACTTGGGAAAATTTCAAAAACATTTTAAGGACAAGTACCTAAATGTAATATTTTATGATGAAAAAGTGAAGGAATTCCATGACCTTCAGCTAGGACAATTGACCATGGACAAATTCATAACAAGATTTACATCCTTGCTACGATATGTTCCTTATATACGTGAGGAAAAGGCTAAGGTCCAATGATTTATTAGCATTATTCCTGCATTCATGAAGGAGCGTTTAGAGTTTGATAATTTGAAGAAAAAAAAATGGACGAAGTGATAAGGAAGGTGCATATATGTTATCAGCAAAATAAGCAAAAAGGAGATGGAGTACAAAGGTGGACTAAGAATAAGGGATCTAAGTTTTCACCAGGTGTTAAAGGAAATAAGTCCACAAATGCTAAAGGACCTTATAAAAATTCGCAGAACCGAAATGTTAATAAAATCCATCAGAGAACCAAACTATCATATGAACTAAAAGCCAATGAGGAATCAGATAAAACTGGAATGGAACCTGCAACAATACCTCTAGTGTAGTGTTAGGGATGTGGGGGGATGCATTATGTTAAGAATTGTCAACACCATAAGGGGACCAAACAAGTGGCACAAATTCAAGAGGCATCAACTGTAGGAGAGGTGGCAAGGAGTTTAATCTGAATTAATGTTGCTCTAGAGGATCACTAGGCTAAGTATCAACCTACTATGGTGGAATTTGAAGGTAAGATTTTTAGCCAAACTGTGTTCATTTTGATTGATCGAGGAGATAGTTTGAGCTATATAAAGCCCAAAGTAGTAGAAAAATGTTGTTGACAAATAATTAAATTTAAGAATACATGGTTGGTGCAATTGGCTACAGGGCTAAGAGAAGGTCGATAGCTAAGGTCAATAATTTCCCCATGGAGCTGGCAGGACAACCGATTGTTGAATATTTGAATATCCTACCTTTAGGATCTTATGATGTCCTAATAAGTATGGATTGGCTTGAAAGACATTGGTCCCTCATCAATTGTAAAGATAAAACTAATAATTATTTAGATGAAAAAGGAACGAGACAGTAAATTCAAGTGAAAAGACCTCTAAAAGTAAGATCGATAACCGCTTCCCAGTTGGCTAAATGAATTCAGAAAGGGTTTCAGATCTATGTAGTGCAAGTAGGATATACCAATACAAAAGAGAAAATTGTCACTCTAGAAAATCTACCTATTGTACAAAATTTTCATGATGTTTTTCCTGAAGATATTCCTAGATTTCGCCCAAGGCGAGATATCGATTTTAAAATTGCATTGGTTCATGGGGTTGTTCCAATATCTCAAGCACCTTATTGGATGAGTGTGTCGGAACTAACAAAACTTAAGATGAAATTACATGAATTATTAGATAAAAAGTGCATTCGCCCAAGTGTATCACCTTGGGGAGTTCTTGTACTCTTCGTAAAGAAGAAGGATGGAACCTTGTGATTGTGTATTTCCTACCAACAGATAAATAAATTGATTGTTAAGAATAAGTACCATTTGCCCCGTATTGATGAGTTGTTTGATCAAGTAAACTAGGCTACAATTTTCTCTAAGATTGACCTTCACTCAGGTTACCATCATATAATAATAAAAGAAGAAGATGTATATAAAACAACCTTTAGGACTTGTTATGGGAATTATGAGTTTGTTGTCTTTCCATTTGGGATGACTAATGCCCTAGCAACTTTTATGTGTCTTATGAACAATATTTTTCATCAATATTTAGATAAGTTTGTATTGATATTTATTGATGATATACTTGTATATTCCCAAAACATGGAGGAGCACAAGGAGCATTTGTGGATCATTTTCCAGACTTTAAGGGAACACCAGTTGTATGCAAAACACAGTAAATGTGATTTATTTAAAGCGAAAATTCAGTACTTAGGGAATGTCATAACTACGAATGGAATTGTTGTGGACTCGGAAAAAATAAAAACCATAATGGAATGGCCAATTCCGAAAAATGTGGCTGATATAAGGTCATTTATGAGACTGATTGTATACTACAAAATGTTTGTAGAAGGATTTTCCAAAGTAGCATATCCCATTACCTCATTGTAAAAAAAGGAAGAATCTTTAAGTGGACAACCAAGTGTCAATATAGTTTTGACCGATTAAAGCACTTACTTTCTACTGCCCCTATTTTAAGTATTGCAGACCCAGACAAGGATTTTTTGTCTACACCAATGCTTGTAAGGAGGGAGTAGGGGGATTACTAATGCAGGAGGGCAGAGTTATAGCTTATGAATCTCAGAAGCTAAAGGAACATGAGCAAAAATACTTGGCCTATGATCCGAAATTAACTGCAATAATCCACGTGTTAAAAATGTGGCAACATTATCTATTAGGAAAGAAATTTTTATTGATTTCAAACCACCACAGTCTAGCTAACTATTTTAAATAGCCTACATTGAATTATCGACAAGCATGTTGGGTTTCCTTTCTGAGTGAGTTTGATTTAGAAATTAAGCATCTAAAATGAAAAGAAAACTGAGTAGCAGATGCATTCAGTCATAAATTAAATTGTCTATGAGATTTCATTCAGTGAAGTTCAAACTTCTTTCAAGGAAAAAATTAAAGAAGTTTCTCAAAGAGATCCTGAATACAAATTTTTATTGTAGCAGGCCAAAGTAAAAACATCCATGACCAACAATTAGGATATGAGATGAATAATGAAAAAATGTTGATTTATCGAGGCAAACTGTATGTTCACAATCAACAACATATCAAGCAATTAGTTCTAGATGAGTACCACAGGAGTCCTTATGCAACGCACCCTAGTTATCAGAAATTAATCATTGCATTAAGGAAAGAGTACATATGGCCGGGTATGAAAAAAGAAGTGGAAAATTATTTAGCCCATTGTTTGGAATGTCAACAGGTAAAAACAGAGCACCAACATCCATTTGGATTGCTCCATCCACTGTCTATTCCAAAATGGAAGTGGGAGACCATTTCAATTGACTTTATTATAGGCTTACCTAATACCAAGAAGAAAAATGACTCAATAATGGTAGTAATCCATAAATTGAGTAAAAATATGCATTTTATTCCAGTACTGCCTACTTTTAAAAATTTTCAAATTGCTAACATATTTATGAAAGATATCTTTAGGTTGCATGGAATACCAAAGGCAATAATTTGGGATATGGACGTAAAGCTTACATCTACATTTTGGAAAGAATTATTTGAAGGTTTGGGCACTCAGATACATTTTGGCACAACATATCATCCTCAAACGGATGGGAAAACAGAACGAGTAAACCAAATAATTGAATATATGCCAAGAATGTATGTGATGAAACAACTGTCTAGATGGGGAGACTACATACATTTAGTGGGATTTTCTTACAATAACAAGTATCAAGCATCCTTGCAGATGAGCCCATTTGAAGTTTTATATGGTCACAGATGTAGAACAACTCTAAATTGGGCAGGTCTCGAAGATGAATTAATGATAGGTCTCGATATGTTGAAAGAAATGGAGAATGCAATTAAGAAAGTAAGGATGAACTTAAAGGCTGCTCAAGATAGGCAAAAAAATTATGTTCATAGGAAACGAAGTTTCCAAGAATTTCAGGTCAAGGATCGCATATATGTACGGGTGAGGCCCAATAAAATTACCTTGCAATGGCGAAGCTATGCTAATTTAGCACCCCAGTTCTGTGGTCCTTTTCAAATTTTGGCTCAAATTGGGCCTGTAGTGTATAAACTAGCCTTACCTAGCTATATAGGTGTACATAATGACTTCCATGTTTTTGTGTTAAAAAAAAATATATGATCCTCGCCATATAATCAGTTAGTAGGATATACAGGTAACATATGTAATAATGTGTATGTGATATGTGAATTTTTTTTTATGTATTTACTATTGTTCAAAGATGGAATAGAAACTAACAGATTTCTCGATGAATATGTATGTAGGTTGAGCCAGACGGTGAATTCCTGGTCAAGCCCCTACATATTGTTGATAGAAGAGAATTAACATTGCAGAAGTGAGTTATCATCCAAGTTAAAGTGCAATGGCATAACTTTAGCCCAAAAGAGGCTACTTGGGAAGATGAAAAAAATATGAAGGAAGCGTATCCGAGTTTGTTTGACAATGCCCAACATCGGGACGATGTTTAATCTAGGGGGGAGGTATGTGACATCTCTTGGTAAATTGTAAATATTAATTACCACAGTAAAAGACATGATACTGAGGTTTAGGGAAAGTCCGACGACAAACTGAAATCTTTAAATTTTATTTGAATAATAAAATTATGTTGTTAAGTTGTGTAAAAGCCATGACATCTTGGAAAGAATTCCTAATGTATCTCACACATCAGTTAGGTAGACATTTATGGTCAGACAATTACTACCACAGCTTCTCTTGGGGAATTAATTCTCAAGAACATGGGAACCAAGAGGCTAGAGGTACTTGAGGTAACCATATAGGAGAAAAAGAGATAATTTGTAATAAAGGATGTGTTTTCAATCTGTGCTGAAGGGTCAGACAGATTTATGTAAGCTAGTTGGACTAAGTCTAGTTAGGACCAGATAGTCGCAGAAGAACTAGTTTCATGTTGTTACAGTCTACCCTGCTTGTGAGAAGAGCGCAGGGTGAGATTTGGTATGTGACTGATCTCATGGTAGGGAGGAAACAACATTTCTTTCTCGAAGGTGGAGTGGGTGTTCATGTAGACTCACAAGGCTTCATATAAGTATTCTATGACTTAGATGTATGACTGATAACCAAATACTTATACAAAGAAAATTGAAATAAAATTGTAAGTGTGGTTATTCTATATATAAATTTATAGAAATCGAATCTCCTTTAATGATTTTTATCAATACTCTGTAGAGATAAATTAACTCACATTTTGTATGGAAATAAAGCAAATAAAGAATTTGATTATGAATTCAACAGAATTTAAGTTACCCTGGCTAACAAAGAAATAGAAACTAAAAAGACAGTAGGTTTGCAGGTTGTTAGAAGACAAAAACTTAACCAGAAAACCAGTAGGAGAACTGGGTTAGTCTTTTGGCCTGGCCTGGGCAGCGACCTAGCTGGAAGACAGTGTCGAAGTCTTGTATGCTAGACAGAGAGTGTATTTGGGTATAATCCTTCATAACAATAAACAGTGAAGGCATCATGCAGTGTAAACGAGAATAAATACATAATATCATAACCTATTTTAATTAAAATTCATTTTATGTTCGAATAGAAAGGAACAAAAGTCGACGCAAATGTCAAAGAATAAAGGCATTCACAATAAGTACCGGATAATAATAAGAAAAACATTCATACTCTTAGAAAAGATAGTCCGTCGAATTTCTATTTTAGTCCATCTAAACAATTAATATGGCAGCACCATTAACAATGTAGAAGCCATTGTAATCATTAAACAATTAACATTGTAGTACTATTAACTTTATAAAAGCCATTGTAATCACATTGAAGCCATAAGGTCAAAGTCTAGCGTAACTATATAGGAAGAGGGTTTTGACCCGAGCCAATATTCTTCCTTACTAATACCCTATCTAGCTAAGAAGATGAAAATTTTAAATAAAATTACATTTAAATAGCATCTCAGACTCAAGTGGCCGCTTCAACAATATATACTTTAGGAAAACAAAGAAAGCAAACCTGGACTCTTCATGTCACGATAAGTCTCTAAAATACCTAGAAACGCAAAGCAATATAATATTAAGCATGACTTCTATAAATTCGCAGTCATAAGTGAAAAGAGAGGTAGAGTTTCTGTGCAGGCCAGGAAATGTTAAATAAAACAGGGGTTCTATAAATATAGGAAACATAAGCACATTCATTGGATTAACTTCATAGATAATACAAAGTTGTGGACAAGTTGAATGGAGCCTTGGACAACCCAGCGAGGGGTAACGATAATTACCTGAATTCGACATCCTTCCACTGGAGCCATCGCCTTTCATGCATGACATCTGGAACCAAGCCACTTGGTGTGGTTGTATACTAGTATTAGAACCCATAGGAGAAAAGGAAACCTTAAAATATCCCATAGGAACAACAAGAGGTTCTTTAACTAATGCTTACATCACCATTTTCATTGCTAGAGTTAAAATTTTGCAGAGAATGGTGTAGGAAATTACCTTGAAAGCGTCTGGAACTTGAGAGAGAGAAGCAACCTAAAATCCTACAGAAAACAATGTGAATGAACCCCGGGCAGCATGGATTGGGTGAGTAGTTACCATGACTCAGCGCAAGAAAACCTTCACTATCAAATGGGCATCTATGTCCTGGATCATTAATGAGATCTAGCTCCCGAGACAGAGACAGATGTAAGAATCAAAAAAGGTCTCCAAAAGTTTCGTGCACAAATTTACTAAGAGGTATTTAATGTCTCTAAAGTGGATTGAAGGGTTATTCAAACACATCGTCGATGGGTTACCTAATATATATATATATATATATATATATATATTATATATATATATAATATATAACCCAAGAGTTGAGCATAAGTGCAACATTGCATGATGTAACGATAATGATACTTAATAATGTAGGAAGTCTACAATTAATTTGTTTTCAAACATTAAAAAAATTGGTAATTACAATGGTATCTAGTAAATATAAACGAGTTAAATCCTTAATTAAAAAAAATCATGTTGAGTAATGTGTTTTACAAGGAGATATGATATTATTCCATTCTATAAAAGCATTGGATCATAATTAAATTTTACTTATCAATTTTTTATTACTGATTTTTAATCAAATTATCAAAAAGAAAATCTCTTTATTGTAACATTAATTTACTCTTTATATTTAATATAAAGTAAGATATTTTTGTTTGTTTTCTTGTTTTTTTAATAATTAAATAAGGTTATAACAATATCATAGAAAATTAAGTATAGTAAGATAAAATTTATAATTAATATTTGTTTTTTCAAAATAACAATATCTATCATTATCATCTTATTTTCTTAAACAATACATGAGGGATACTAGAAAATAATTAAAAATCATAAAGCACAATAACATTTCTTGAATTGAATATGGTAGAAATTATTGTTGTGTCAACCTTATGTGCCTAATAAGCTTGATCCCTAGGACATTTCTTTATATTTTTAGTTTGTTGGGATGTGATCCTCTTCACTGAGGATAGGGTTGAAGGGTGTCCCCCTTGATATTGGAGTCTCATCAAGGTCTTTCATGTCCTCATTATCAGTTTCAAGGAGTGGAGAAACTATGATATTGACACCAAATAATTCTTCGAACATTGTCTCAATTCTTTTATCCATGAGATCCAATATTTGGGAAATGGCTTGATGTTGGATGCTCCTATCCTCCACTACTTGAGCAATGAAGGATCTATGAAACTCATAGAGTTCAATCATCTTGAAAATATTGATGTCTTAGGTTCTTGAGAACCTTGGGTTTAAGATCTAGCCCATGTATTACTCCTCTATTTTCTCATTAGATACTCTTCCCTTCTCACATTTCACAAAATTTCCCATGTTTACATTGTCCTTCTTAATTCAACAGAGAATCTCAAATGGAAGTGTCTCTCTATTTCAATGGCATATTTTTTAACCTTAATTGGGTAATGGAAGAGACAATGGGGATTATGCTTTTTAGGTGTAGCTTTCAAACTTCCTTAATATCCCTCTCTACTAAGTTCAAGGCTTGTTTCCATGCCAATACTCACCATACTTTTTAGCCAAGAGGTTATAGGGTAGTCATGTAAATGAGGGAGCCACATATTGAGAGATTTATTACAAGGGCCCCTAGGAATAAAGGGTTTGAGCAAAGACCTAGGAGTATGTAGGAACAATAACCCCAAATAATTCAATTTCCAAAAGGTCCAAGTTTCAAAGGGAGAATACTACCAATAATAGCTTGGGGGAGATAGGAAAAAACCCCAACAATCAACACTCCTCCCCCCAGTTTCTTCCAAAAAATTAAAATCACACAAACATAGACCAAACTCTAAGACTATAACACATAAAAACTATGAAACCTAAGAATTAACCAAAATGTACTAGATACTAACCATTAAGATTGAGAACAATGTAGAGATATTGAAATTGGGTCGAAGTCTAACATTCTTGGAGCAATTAGGACTCATCCTCTTCCTCATGAAATTGACATTCCTAAACAAAACACTAACATTATGAAGCTCCAACCCTATTTATTTCTTCCATTATAGTGCACTCACCAATTATTTCCCTTCTTTCACTACACAAATTGTTTATTGAATAAGCCACCTTTTCCACAAGAACCCTCATCTTGCACCTACAAATCCATTCCTTCATTCTCCAAACACCCCCAAAGAGTTATATCATTTTCCTTTAGACATGTGGTGGGTATCATAGTGCTCCCATATGTCACCTTTAATAACAATGTTAATAAATAAACATTATGTAATTATGTATGTGACTTTAAAATATTAATTACCTAAAAAGTATAAAATGTCCATATTTTCCTATGGTACACGTGGTTGAATTTTCCATTCCTGTAACCTATTGAAATTTATTTTAAATGACATAATTCACTTAACCTACCAAAGTATTCCTATTTTTCAATAACGTTAAATTTTTTTAGTTGAGAGAATGATAGTTTCCTAAAGATATGTATATCATTAGTATTAATAAAATAAAAATGGAAAAAATGATATTGGAGCTTTAATGATACTTAGAAAATAAAAACAACATTAAAACAAAAAATAGAATAGCACATTTATGTAATACATGATTTCACACTTCATAACTACTACAATGGAAGTAAGCAGCCTAGGGAAGGCCTCATTTGAAGGAGAAGGACAACAATAGGGGAGGAAATACATTAAGAAAATGTCAGAGCTAGTAAGTATAAGTTTCGGTTCAAAAAATAGATTAAATAATGTTATGGAATTGGAAAATAAGGCAATAGTTCATCAATTTTCAAGAAGAAATATGTCTCATGAGTGTTTAAAAGAGTAGACAATGTTACATTTTGAATCTTTGGTGGGTTATGTGCCCAACATATTGGCCTTGAAAAATAGATGGTTGGTCTGGTTTTTTTAATTTGGTTAGAGAGGTGAATAAAGTTATATAGAGTAGGTGGAAGTGGGGTGCCAAAAATATTTTCTTTAATAAATGACATGTCAACTTTCGTGTAAAAATGACCTCAGTGGACATACTAGTAGCATAGGTTCAGATACCTAGACTACCACTTTCTTTATGGTCAATTGATGTATTTGTAGAAATAGGAAATTCCCTTGGTTCGTATTATAAAAATAAATTATCTTTTTGAGATATTAGATACTTCAAATTGGCTAGAATGTTGGTGGCTTTAGAAAATAGCAAAGGCTTGGTAGAAGAACTAGTTTTTTTTTTTTTTTTTAGGTAGCAGAGGAATCGGCAACTGGGACAGCCTCGCAACTCACGTGACACGGGGTCGATTCTGGCCGCCACCACTATAACCTCTGGGCTTCGCGCCTGCCCGTTATAACGCGTCACCAATGTCAGTCCGGGGGATTTGAACTCGTGACCTTCAATACGGAGTCCGCTTACTATGAACTTCACCGCCATGTGATTACCAACTCACCTACCCCCGTGGGGCTTTGGTAGAAGAACTAGTTATTCAGAGAGGTAAATATTATTATTTGTCTCTTGATTATAAAGTCTTACCCATCGTATGAATATGAGGTCACCACTATGGGAATTTAATAGTGGGTTTCAGTTACCCTATACAGAGGAAGGTATTGGCTCAATAGAAGCAACCTCAAGTACTAGGGGTGGAATTAGAAGAATTATCTCAAAACACTCGAAAGGTATAATGTATAACCAAAAAGAGGTATTTGGAAGAACATTCACATAAGATATTGGAACAAATAAATCATCCTTAATCTCAATTTAGTGTGCAAATAAGATATTGTACACGACAAATGACAACAAGGACTATAAACCTCTCATGGGTAAGTCCCCATAAATACCTTCCCTTTATAAAAGGAAATATTTGGAAATTTTAGTTTTTAGAACTTGGGAGTTATAGGTGGAAACAAAAGGTTTGGAGTATATTGATGAATTTACACCCATCATTTCACACATTAACAAACCTATTTCCTTGATACTAAACCCTCTATCTATATTTGAAAAGGTTCTATTGGAAGAAGAAGCCCATGTGGGGACTCCTAAAAACCATAAATTAAAATATTACATTAGAAGAATATCTAGGGAATATATACATTTATAATATTCAAAATATAACCTACATCCCAAAAGAAAAGGAATCTTAGACTTCCTTGGGAAGGTGTTAGGAGGGTTCAAGCACCCACAAACATGAATAATCATAGTTTAGATGTGGGAAATAATTATATCTAATTGAGGCTCTTAGAGAATATGCCTCTTATGAGGGGTAAGGGGCTTTGGTATATGGAATATACGACTACGGAAAAAAGTATCTTCCCTAGACTTGATGGCCTAGTCTAGAACAATAGAAAGCAAAGAAACTAATGCTTTCCTTAAAGTAAATGGACAATGGGATGAATCCTACCTGGAATCCATTGTAAGCCACGTTCATTTCTTAGCTTGTATACTCCAATCATAGATTCTATCGCTATAATTAGAACCTTCACAATCAAACAACACAAGCCAAAGATCTACGACATTTATGTAGTATCATCCAATCACTTCATTCAATAGATCAACATGGTATTTAAATACATGAAATCATAATATCCATATAGGAAAACTATGTACTCCTTGTATTAATAGAAATGGAGATATTTACAACCAAATATAGAGTTGATCTTGTAGAATATTTTCTCCAAGTTGACTTGTCCTTCCTTTTCACAAAGTGTACCACTATATCACCCTAATGCGTGGGATAATGACTCTAACAACAATAACATGAGGGTAGAATATATCTCGAAAAGAAAACCCCTAGCTTTTGGATGGCAGTAAATATATAAAAGAGGATGGTAGGTTAGGAATTCTTATCCATTTACCAATCTAGGCTTGAGATCCACTCTTGATGGGAGGATGAGCTCAAGGGATAAGGGGTGAAATCTCCAAGGTAGGATAGGATAGGATTCGAGACTTTCACAAGCTTAGTAAGACACAACACATTGAATCACATCATTCAGCATTATCTATTGGACTAGGCTATGTCTTGAATCATATACTCGTCCTACCACCCCAAAAAATCGCATCTTACTATAGTAGAATGGCCATGTAGCCCATCGCATGCAACTGAACTACTCATTGATCCAAGCACACACATTCCAGACATATATATATATATATATATATATTATAATATATATATATTATATATATTATATATTCTTTGGTTGGCACCTTGACTGGATCTATTCCAGATAGTTGAGGATCATATGAAACAAACAATGTGGATATATGAATCGTTCACCAAAAGCCTAGAAAGAGAGAAACCTTAGGGAGAGGGGCTAGGTAGTTTCATAACAACTCCTGGAAGATTATGGAAGAGGAAGCTTCTGGATTCTTTTTATTATTCCTGAATTTATAGAATCAGTTCACCCCTAGTAAGAAGTTACCTATTGGTTATCAACGCAGGTCCATAGAGAGTCACCCTGCTAGTGAATGCAGTTGCTCAAAGCAACAGGGTGAGTTGGGCCTCAAAATCACTAAAATGAAGCAGTTAAACGCAGAAATTCAGGGATTAGGGAGAGTCATGCTTAGTGATTTGTGCAAGGGTGATGATAAGCAGTAAAAGGATGTTGATTGATCTAGTTAGCATGACTATTGACCAGATGTGACAAAATGGCCTATAATAGATTGCCCCCTAAATTGCAAAGTCATAAATGGCATATGATGACTGAAGTGATTTACCTTGTGACAAGTCGGGATCAAGAACAGCCAGCGAGATCATTATTTGTTACAATACATTTACATCATGATGAATTTACTGAGGGGGGCATACCCATGCTCAACACATAAGTTAACATTACATGTACAATTATAAAAGGACATGTCCACTGATGACAAAAGGCAGACCCATAATTGGATGATTGTCTATATGATCATAGCCATCATACACTATGATCTTTTACTAATCCTAAAATCACATCTCAGATGAATGGGACTAGATCTAGGGTCTTCTATCTCGTTCACACGATCGTCCAATGTACGAGTCTAACCATGTGAATCAATGAGTTAGATTCAAACATGGTAGACACCATATGATTACCATCCAATGATATAAGTCGTTGACAAACGTGAGAGAAACCATTGATGCTATTAATGGCTCTAAAAGTACTGTAGTGCAATATGTATTGTGTGAATGAATGATTTGAAGTCGAACACCACACAGAATCTGTCGGTCAAAGGCCAATCATGTAAACATGTCGCTGAGAGCAAGGAAACTTGTCATTGATGTATGCAATCACTAAGGTACCGAAGGGTGATTTTCTAACTCAACTTCTTGGATAGTGAGATGATGTCAACAAGAAGTGACTTGTCAAAGGAGGGCCTTGATGTATCCCCCATCAACGACACAAACTGGGTATCATGATTTGAGACAAAATGATGATGATATGGAACTGGTTTAGGAATGATAGACATGAAATGAAGGCTCAAGATTATTGTAGAAGATATCAACTGAATTAATCCTTTTGAACACATTGGTGACACTGAATGGAGTTAGCAGCATTGACCCAAAACTAAAAATGGAGGCTTTGAAAAGGTATGATGAACCAAAAGACAAGCATATTTCCCAACCCAACAACCATGGAGATGAAGTGGAAGAGTATCATGTTCAAGAGTAACTTGTTGCCATTAACAAGTGGAGTACCCTATTTTCGCAATTTCCCCGACCATTGTTGGTTACTACCTCTCTATTTTTTAACAAGCTTAAGGAGGATAACATATGCTTGATCTGTAATTTCATCCTTCAGATGAATCCTTCCAAGTATATTTAACGAACCCTGAGAAGAGGTGGTTCACTGACGTCATCATCGACGAGTCCATCGTTGTTTTATTTTTTAACGAGTCCATCGAAGGTCTAACTCGACATATTTTTCATGTTTAGAGAGTTTGAAAAAGAGGCGAAAAATAAAACTCCAAAGGTTCATTTTCATAGATAGTCTCTTGATTCCAAAAAGACAAAAAATAATACTCGGGAGAACCTCTTAGCCATATTCGACTAATGTATTAATTTTTCGTAGTTAGTTTATCTCATTCCAGAAAAGGGTTAAACTTATACTGAGTAGACATATTTTCATTTGCTTTAACGAGTTCGAAAAGACAAGAACTCAAAAATCGTTTGATATTTTGGGAGTCTGAAAAGAGTTGAAAGAGGACTATAAGAGGTTCCTTTTTTTCAAGTTTACAGGGCCCAAAAAAAGTGATAAAATTATGTTATTTGGTCAAAATTATCTATTCAAAACATGACAAAATCCGTCAAACAGTTGTCGACCTGCTCGAAACACCAACAAAGGATTAAAAATACCATTTGATAAAAATGAATTATGACTAGGTCAAATCAAATAAATATGAATAAAATAATGGAAGAAATGACCATAAGTAATCAAAACAACAATTCATTTTTACCATTTCACATTTACCTTCTGATGTTATAGTTTTGAGTACTTTGTGCCCTCGAACTTCTACAACTGATTGTGATTAATCTGGTGGATCATTTCAAGTGTTGCCACTTCTAGATATAAGGAAAAACCTTTCTCTTTCATTTCATGCTGCCATTTTGTGATTTCACGCATAATTTTTGGGTTTTTGAGGGTCCTTGGGCTCAAATATTTCACCCCTAGATCAATGCACCCTCCTAAAGCCAAAGGAGCATTGGTCTTGGTCAAAATGCACTAGAGACAATGCTAAAATGCACCATCTCCATTTGAGGGGGTGCGTTGTGCACAATTATCTAGTTAGTTATCTTAGTTCCCTTCAAAATTTGTCAAGTTTTTTGCATGGAATGAATCCTAATGAGTCTCCTTGTGATATTTCAAGACTTCATTGGAAAAAAAAGGCCTTAATATGGAGGGAAAGAGAACATGAAGAACATGGTATGAATGCAGAAAATGACCCTGCTACCATCCAAGAACTAAAAAATATGGGTTACTGAAATTCTTATGCCTTCCTTGCATGAGGCAAAAAATGGAGCTTCTAGATTATCTTATTCATTCATGGGATGTTAAACTCATGGATTCAGATTAGGAGCAAATATACTCGAGATAAAGGTAGGGGACATATATTTCTTGACTAGTTTATCTATGAGAGGTGCCTTTATCTCATTCTTAGGTAGGAGAAGGGGTGGAGAGACAGTCAAGGACTATATTGCCACTCGTTATATCCCTCCAGCCCAAAAAACTAGGGATGGAAAAATAAACATAAAATACGTGACCTGATTTCCTTTAAGAACAATCCTATTCGTCATTTCTAGATTGGTTGGTAGTTCTACACTTCACGTAGCCAACAAGTCATACATACACTATGCCCTAGAATGTATGGAGCCAACAATTTTCAACTAGAGTGAGGGAGTGTTAATCAACATGAAAGAATAGCTGCCTAAAGCAAGAGCTGGATGATTGAATTTTTTTGGCTATGGTTCGATCTTAATTTCCTTTTCTGTAGAACGAATTCCATTGCTACAACCTTAACATACCACACTCAATTCCATTGATTCGTGAGTTCTACGGATAAGGAGGTGGATAGACCCTATGTCCCAACATACAAGATCATCAGCAATCAGTTTCTCACCTTTTCCTATGGCTATGTAGGAAATTCATTATGATAGATGATTATCCATACGCAGGGATGGACTTTCGTGGAGACCCTAATCTCATGCTTCATGAGGGTGAGCATGGGGCGCTATAAGTACGACATTTCAACCATTTTTTGATTTTAAGTTTTACAATTTTTTTTGTGTTTTTAAATGTATCCGAGACTAAACTATTAATTTGTTCATGCAAATATTGGGTCTGTTCGACCTATAGGTTCTTCATATCTCCATCATGTGGGAGACCCACAACATGAACTAGCACCAATACAACTTTCTGCAGTAGGACAAGATGTAAAACAATATCTTAATGTAGTTGAGACCTTAGTAGAGGTATAGCGCCACATGAAGGGGATGACACATGGGATAGATGAAACCACGGTCGACCAACTTCGTATGCGACTTCAGAAACACACTATTGGAGTTCCAAACCGTATTGGTTGGCTACTTCCCAAGAGCACTATGATTAGTCTACTAGGAGACTGATAGCCATATTTGCATGTAGTTTTTGATATGATAGGTTGTGTGGCCATATGTGTCTCTAGAACAAATTTTGTAAAACCAAAACTCTATATATAAAACTATGTTCAATGTTCCTATGTTCCTATTATTACTTCCAACGAATGTGATATGTATTGAAATCTATTCACATATGTAGCAAATGTCTATCTAACACATGATTAGCCAGTGTATTCATCAATGTATTTAGATTTCTAGAAATGTGTTGATATTAGATTAAATCAAAGTGTCTTTCTAGAAGGTGAACCGTTAAGAAAATGTGAATAATAGTTGGAATTTTAACCGAATAGGCATTAGTGAATTGTAGTACTACAATCTGTGAGTCAAGTCTGATGCCTAAACGACAGATACCATGTGAAATAGTATCAAACATAAGCTCGACCACTGCACTATACTCAGGTTATTGGTAGATCAACTAATACATATCCCTCATAGACTCACTAACTCGCCATTTGGAGCAAAGATAGCCCATGCTGCAGAAGCTAGGTTCTGAGCACTATGAATAGAACTGTCAGCATAACCAACATATGGTTCAGAGGATCCCAATGTTTGCAAACCAAACATAAACAAGATCAACAAAAACCATAGGAAACTCTGAAGAGACACACTGGAAACACACTCAAAAAACTTAGATACAGTATGTACACAATATAGTACACAAAAAATCAAGCATAGTATTTTTTAACGTACAACCCATTTCTAAGTTACACCCGTGGAACATGCTTGACAATATATGGACCTAGCCACATGAGTTGGAACTTTCCTGATCCTAATTTATTAGATTCTTGGTTGTATATAAGGAAAAGGTCTCCTTTTGAGAAGACATGAGGCTTAACATTTTTTTTCATATTGTGCCTTGACATGTTTCTTGTAGGCTTCATTATCCATAGGGGCATTTCACCGAGTTTCATTTAAGCGTATCAGATGTAAGAGATGTTCCTCTTCTACAAAAGTAGTAGGAAGAAGTTCTACAACAAGTTTCAGTAATGGAATCTCACATTCAATCAGAAGGATAACTTCCAAACCATAAACCAATTGAAACGATGTAAATCTAGTAGCAGTCCTAACGGAGGTTCGATTTGCCCACAAGGAAGCAAAAAGAAGCAGATGCTAGTCTAATTTGTGGACCACTATCATATGTTGAAGCATTGTTTTGAGAACTTTATTAATAGCCTCAACTTTCCTATTAGCTTGAGAGTAGTAGGGAGTGGAACTTTCATGAGAGAGTCCCAACTTGGAAGTTAGTTCAAACATCAGGAGATTGTGAAATTTTTTCCCCATAGTCTGTAACTATGGCTTGCAAAACACCAAATAGTACGATGACATGGTTAAAGAAAAAATATGCAGTTGTTTCACCAATATTGTTAAATGTAGGAATCAACTCAGCCCGTAATCAACCACTACAATAATATAACCATTCCCCCCAAATGAGTGATGGTTACATCTCATGAAATCGATACCCCATTTCACAAAAGGACCTACGGCAATAAGAAGATGCATAAGAATGGGCAAAGCACAGATCTTACAGTCATAAATCTGCTATGTGTGACACTTCTGGACAACAAGAATGCAATCGTGAAATATGGTAGGCAAAAAGTAACAACCACGCAAGATCTTCTGTTCGGTGGCATAACTAGACAAATGAATGCCACATGCCCCCAAATGGCATTCATTAAGGATTTTGTCGACCTCCTCATGGGTGAGGCACCTTCAGAAAACCCGTATCGATACCATGATGATAAAGGGTATCACCGATGATGATGTAATGTTTGGCTTGGTATCAAATATGTTGTTGTTCGGATCGAGAGGTATCAGACCGTAAAGTATGGGTCTAGAGATATATAATAATGTATCCATACCATGGGTCAGATGACAAGATCAAAAACAATGATTTGTCTAGGATGGAATTTTCAAATGTTGACTAAGAATCAGCAGTGGGATGGTCACAAATAAGCTCAGAAAAATCTAAGGATTTCTTGGATTTGGACTTAATAAATTACAAATCAAACTCCTACACGATGACGATCCATTTGAACTATTTCCCCCCAGCAATTGACGTGACAAAATATATGTCATAGGGTTTCAATTTGAAACAACCATAGTTTTCCGGAGAAATATATAATGGTGAAACCTTTGGATGGCTTGGACAACAGCCAAAGCTAACGTTTTTACATGGGTGTACTTGATTTAAATATCATTACAATTCTGACTCAAATAATATATTGGATGTTTAGTCCCTACATCGTCTTCCTAGACCAATACCATTTCTATGGTAGTAACTGCAACAATGAGATACAACAAATAATCACGCTAGTAATCAGGGGGATATAATAGAGATGCTCAAATCAGTACATCTTTCAATGCATTGAACACCTATTGAGAAGTTTTGTCCCAATGGAAGAAAACTCCTTTCTTAAGTAGGCGAGTGAATCCTTTGGTCAACTTAACATAATTAGGGACAAACCTCCAGAGAAATTAGCCTTCACCTAGAGTCATTGAAGTTGAACGAGGGAAGAAAGAGAAATCAAATCGATGATTGCCTAAAATTTCAAGGGATTGATATGAATTCCATGTTTGGAAATGAAAAAACCAAGAAGTCTACCAAAAATAAAATAGAAAACACATTTGTGAGGATTAAGTTGAATATTATAATGTCTACATCGCAAAATTATGGCCATAAGATACATTGGGTGATCAGTCTGATGTTTAGAATGAATAGGTAGATCATCCAAATAATGTTGCATAATATGTTTCATATCATGGAAGATGTAATACACCACCCTATGAAAAGTAGCCCCAACATTATTTAAACCAAAAGGAAGTTTCTAGTATGCAAATGTACCCCAATGACAAATGAATGAAATCTTCAGTTGATCTGTCGGGAGAATGTTGATTTAATTATAACTAGAGAAATCATCCATAAATGAATATATCTCACATCTGGCACAATCATCAACAATTTGTTCGATGAATAAGGTTGGGTAATTATTCTTTAGACAAGTACAATTTATATCCTAATAATCGGCACAGACATAGAATGTTCCTTGTTTCTTCATGACAGGAACAATAGTTGACACCCAATCAGTCAAAGGAACTGGATATATGAAACCAACATGTAGAAGCTTTTCAACCTCAACTTTAATCGCGACAACCTTCTTGGGATGGACAGGATGGAGGCCCTGTCAGACTGGTTTTGCATCAGGATAAGTTTTAATTTCATGCACCACTATATTTGGATTGATTCCTAGCATTTCCTCATAAGAGCAAGAAAAAACATCTCAAAATTCCTAGAATATGGCCTTGTAGGTCTTAATCTCATCTAAAGATCAAAACGCACCGATGTATATTATCGACAACACCTTATTTAATTAAGATATCAAGAGGTATCGTCTCTTCGATATTCGAAAAGTTCTTTTTGGAATCGACTTTGTGAATTGAAATGAAATTTGTAGGAAACTTAATAATATTGGGTTGATACATGTCACTGAGATTATCCTCAATGGAATTTGGTAAGTAGGAACGATGGTGATGATCGTCCCACGACACATCTTCTAGCATCATGATCTCCATGATGCTCTCATTGGTAGGGAATGTACGAGAGAAAATATCAAAATACACGCCATAATCCAATGAACAATCAATCCAATTGATTGAAGAGGTAAGATCAAAATGAGCCACATAAGAAAAATAAATGGCTTCGTAATCAAGCTCGATAGGGCTTAGCAGTATTCGGTCGCCAAAACTGTTGATGTCATTTTCATTTGGTATAATCCAAGGATGGGTTGGAATAGTATAAGATGATATCATATTGATATAGGAAACCGAAGGAGAGCTGTTGGGAAGCGAAGGAAGAGGAAGAAAAAAAATTCCCATGAGAGGGGAATCCTTAAGCAGTCCAACCCCAAAATGTCCATACGGGTGTAGAGTTTCCCCTACAAGAGGGACACTTCTTATAACTTGAGAACTATAGGCAAAGAATGTGAGTTGATCGATGGCTATGACCCTGCCTTTATGGGGAAAGGTGATCATCCAAAAATGAGTTGAAACGACAACAGCCTTGGTGTAAACCCACATGCAACCCAATAGAAGGTTATAGTCAAGCAATCCATCAATAGCTTCAACTTCAATGGATACAGATTTAACTCCTAATTACACTTGTAAAGAGTTCAAAATATCGCAAGGTTTATACATTCATCCTTCAAAATCATTCAAGGTGGTGGGTGACTAACCCAATTGAGGGGAACCAATCGCCTTCCAGTAGGATAAATACATAATGCAATTTGAGTGTCCTTCGTCTACAATATAAAAATGGATGTTCTTACCACAAACAACAACCTGGATCGTAAAAGAAAATTGACCCGGAAATTGAGGTGAATAGTTCTCATGATTGAAAATGACTAGGTTAGAATCTGAAGGATCAATACATCCGATGGAAAAAAGAAAAGCCTTATTTTGGGCGGGACAATTTTGCAACACCTCGAGCATGGACATAACTAATGGAGATGGAGCCAGGTCCTCAACTATGTTATAATTTTGGTTAGCCCATGCATGGGGGTTGAAAGAAGATTTATGAATAACGCCCTTCGGAGGTTTAATAGTTAATTCCGTAGGAATTGCAGGCAAAGTGGGATCCAATGGAGATGGATTTGAACTAGTAGGTTGATCATTAGCTTGAATGTTCATAGGATTCAAATTACCATAGTCTTTACTTCGAGTGGCCACCATAACATCAGACTTTGGCTTTGCGGAGGAAAGCATTAAAACTGAGTTATAGGAATTAGGGTACCGAGCAACCATGTGAGTCTCTTGATTGGGAAACGGATTAGTCAACAAAATGGGAGAAGTAGAATATTTTAGAAATTGGCTCACTTCCACTCGATGAGGACAGTTATGAGTGAATCTCTCCTCATTACATATCAAACATTGATAGCAATGCTTTTGTTTCTCATCATAGGACTGATTGGTTTATTTGTCCTGCAGAGAAAAATATTTTTTTCTTTATTTTACCTTTCTTCTTACTTCCTAGTTGCTATTGAGATTTACCTTTATTGGACTAAACGGTATTAATATTGGAAGTGGAAGCCACATGAGGATTGGATGGAGAGTTTTGGGAAGTTATAAGAGTAGCACCAGATGATTTACTCTTAGATTGTGAACTGAAATAACCAGTCATGCCATCAACAACATGTGATTATTTACCAGGAAGCCGAGGAATAGTATTTGAGGGTATCGGAGAATTTAGTATTTTCTCATAAAGCATGCCAAATTGGGTATAAATGAGATCCAAATACTGGGCACAAGAAATCACTTGCTCTTCAGTCATAACTCCACCCTTAGCCACATCTTTTATGATTGATGGTAACAAATATTTAATGAACCATTATGCTAACAATTGATCAAGAACATAAGTTTAAACCAACTGACGATGAAGTCACACTCATGAATATGATCGGAAATGTGAGTAGCATTATTTTGTTTAAATTTGGTCAATTTTTTTGTTCCAGTCTCATATTGTATGGGCAACTAGAAATTTGTTAGGAATGTAATGGCTAAGGAACTGAAATTATTGAATGAAGCTCTAGGTAACTCAATATACCATTTAGTTGTGGAACCTGTAAGTGTGTACTAGAAAAGACGTAATCGAATGGAATCATCATTCAAAAAGTTCCAAGAATACCACAGATTATAAGTCATCACGTTCATGGATGGGTCTTCTCCAGGACTCTAATTGAATTTTTGGATATCATAAGGCAATTTAGTAGGAGTTATCGACCACCAAGGAGAATGAGCAATAAGATCATTCATGATCCAAGTCAAATCTGGCAATTCAAGAGTTGCCACAAAGCGTAAATGCCTATTAAAATCCGAAGGAGGATAGCCCTTATAGGATGGAATAGCTCGAGAAATAGGAATGTGGGTTCCATGATAGGGAGGATTTTGATAAAGAAGAGCCTAGGTACTAGGATAGGGAGCTGGATTTTTATAACAAGTATATGCATAGCCTTTTTGTCCAGATTTAGGATAACCTTGCAAATGCTAGAGTGGATGGTTTTGGACTTGTTGGACTTGATAAGGAACTTGAGGGATACCTTGAAAAGGCTAATACTATTATCTCATGGGATTTTGCATCATTCCAACATAAGATGGAGTCAGTGGAGGATGTGTCATACCATATGCATTCTATCCTACCGGGATTTGAGGAATACCTTGTCCAAGCAGTGGATACTATGAGGCACCTTATAGAGGCTAAGTATGCAAGACTTGGGAGTTACTGGATACCATTGGAATATATTGAGTCATAGTGGCATCCTGTAAAGGTTATATCACATTGATTTGACCTTGCTTAAGTATAGATTGATAGGTAGGAATTTGGGATGAATATGGTATAGATTGAGGATGTATGGATGTAATCACAATCAAACCAAGTTGGACTAGCATTTGAAAAGGCTGATAGCGTTTTCCCGTGGGCTTTTTCATCGTTCCAACATAAGGTGGAGTATATGGAGGTGTACCATACCATATGCAGTCTGTCTTACCAGGATTTGAGGAATACATTGTCCAAGCAGTTGAGACTTTAAGGCACCTTATAGATGCTTAGTATGTGGGACCTGGGAGGTACCAAATATCATTGGAATCAATTGAGTCATAGTGGCATCCTATAAAGTTTGGATCACATTTATTTAAGCTTGATGAGGTATATATTGATAGGTAGGAATTTGGGATACAGATGGTATAGATTGAGGATGTATGGATGTACTCACAACCGAAATAGGTTGGATTGGAAAAGTAGGTTGCCAAACATTAGCAGCCAAACTAGAATAAGGAGGATTAAAATAAGGCAGAGCACTAATTTGTGGCATACCAGCGACAGCTTCCCCCTGCCAAAGGAGGAGGGGATGATGGAGGAAATTTCCCACTAGGTGAAGGGTACCCAATATAAGGAGAGTTGAGTTGTTGAAGGTATCCACTAACATAAGGACCAACATGTTGTTTGATTATAGGTGTAGGTGGAGGAGAAGGAGCGGATTGTATAGTGCTCATTAGAAAAGTGCTTGATGGAATTCTAGAAATAGATGTCATGGGAGAGTTCTAGGGATTGGATGCCGCACCAGAGAAGTTACCAGAAAATGATTGATAACCAAGTGGGATGGACGGGCCACCATAAAAATGTGTCTCTGGTGTTGTCACAAACATGGATGAGGAAGAAATAGTGGTTGTGTCAACCAAAATAGTAGGATGGGAAACCATAACAGATTCAGTCATGGTTAACAATCCCAAAGACGATTGCTACAGAAAACTCAAGGATGGACTGAAAGGAATATAATCTAATAAAGGAGGGTGATATGGAGTCTGAAGAGAAGGAAGAGGATAATTCTGATAAATATGAAGCCCTCTCAAATGAACAAGAGAAGAGGGATGAGGCTCTTCCTATGGGATCTCTTTAATACTCACAAGACTAGGTGGAAGAGGGTCACCATCAGGTCCAAGATATATAGTTGGTGGTTGTGGTTGATACAAAGGAAGAGAAAGGGAAGATACTAAAGTAACAGGTAAAGATGGCTGAGGTACCTCAGGTTGAATAACCTTAGGTAATAAGGTATCTGATTCAATAAAGTTAGACTCAATAACCTCAAGCAATAAGGAGTCAAGTACTTCTATTTCGATTGTGTCAAATTCACCAGGAAGAGAAGATGTAATCTTAGGCTTAGAGCTCAAAGGGAAAGATGATTCTAATGGATCAATTTTTGGTGGAGGACCAGAAGTAGTTCCCGAAGTCCTTGATTTAGTAGGTTGCGTCTTCTTATGCTTCTAATGATGATCATGAGTTGCCTTTGGTGGAAGAGGAGGCTTATTTTTCATTCTATGTGAATGACGAGGGAAATGTGTTTGGTCTTCCATGTTGGATTAATAAATTTTTAACAATTAACACAAAAATAAATAAATAAAGCGGTAAACTAGGGATAAAGGTTTACCAAGTAACCGTGAACTACAATATACACCTTGGAGAACCAAGGAATTACCGTATGTGTAAGAAATCTCCACGATTTTTGTGTTCGGTGTATCACGACATACAAGGCAGTCGACTCGGTTACCTATGGTGAGGATAGAAACCTACTGTGGACTTCCAAAATATACTTGATGGTACATGCAAGTGTAGTCCGTAGTAGTGTTGTCTAATGCGTAATTGTTCGATGAGAGCGTTTCCATATACTTATTATGCGTGGAGCATCATCCAATATACCTAAAGGTACATGGAGAATGATTTTATACACTTACAAATGTGGAACAAGATATCACCCTCGAGATACAGCATTGGCAAACAATGATAGCTCCTACATTTAACGACATCGGAACAAGTCTTTAGCCTATAGCTCTAAGTGTTTTCATTATTATTATAAATTCTCCTTAGGTTGATTTAGCAAATTTTAATGTTTATCTTCAATTAAGTTTCAGTTTTGGGGCTCACCGAGGGTTTCACTTGAATTCCCAAAGATGAAAGCTAGCATGAAGAAATGAAATCTTTCACTTTCAATGAAAATATATCTAAAGGAGGGAAGAGACAAAGAGTATGCAACATCCAAAATGCAGCAAACATTATGCTAAGTGCAATCCCCTTTTAATGCAATTTTTCCAATACTGATGCATACAAAAAACCATATATGCCAATGCAAAGAGATTTTTCTTTTCAATTCCACTTAATTTTTAAATATGAAGAAAACTAAGATGCACGTCTAATCACTGATAAAATAAAACTTTTCAGAAAAATGACTAAAACACCAATTCATTCAAGCACTCAATGATCAAATAAATCAGTTTGATAATGACCTAATGATAAGCACAAAGTAAAATCTAAATAAATCCTTACCAAAAGAAAACAAAATGGAGGCGTTTGAGAGACCACAAGACACTTAGGGACTCAAGGAAGAGAAGCTGGAACAAAGTTGGAGAAAGAGAAAATAAAAAATAAAAAAATTGTGCATGAAAAGGGACCAATGCAGGTACTAAAGGGACACTAGTTCTTTGTAACGCAGGCATGGAGAAGGCTCAGGAGTGTTGCAATGCTCTTTCACTAGGCCAGAGGGAGCATTGATCAGGGGATGCAAGGTTCTAATATAAAAATTACAATTGAAACTCAATGAAATGTCTTCCAAGGCCTATTCTTAACTGAGTAAGACAATTAAGGTCTGAATAAGAGATAAAATAAGCATTAAGGACAAGGAAACCACCAAGGGAATACACCATTTCCCAGTGGTATCACCAATTTTTTATATGAAATCTACGACTGCGAACAAAAGTATCTTCCCTGGACTTGATGGCCTAGTCTAAAAAAAAGGAAGAAAAGAAACCAATGTTTTCCTTAAAGTAAATGGACAATGGGATGAAGCTTACCTGGAATCCACCATAAGCCTCGTTTCTCTCTTATCTTATATGCTCCAATCCTAGCTTCGATTGTTATAATTAGAATCTACACAATCAGACAACACAAGACAAAGATCTACGACATCTATGTAGTATCATCCAATCACTTCATTCAATAGATCAACATGGTATTTAAATACATGAAATCATAACATCACATATAGGAAAACAATTTACTCCTTGTATTAATAGAAATGAAGAGAGTTACAACCAAATATAGAGTTGATCTTGTAGAAGAGCTCCTCCAGGTTGACTTGTTCTTCCTTGTTGCAAAGTGTACCTCTATGTCACTCTAAAGCATGCGATAATGACTCTAACAATAGTAGCAAGAGGGTAGAATCTATCTCCAAAAGCCAACCCCTAGCTTGTGGATGGCAGTATATATATAGAAGAGGATGATAGGTTAGGAATTCTTATCCATTTACCAATCTAAACTTGAGATCCACTCTTGATGGGAGGATGAGCTCAAGGGATAAGCGGTGAAATCTCCAAGGTAGGATAGGATTGGATTCGAGATTTTCATACAAGGTAAATGGTTGTAACAACTATTGGAAGCTTCAGGAAGAGGAAGCTTTGGGATTCCTTTTATTTTTCCTGAATTTCTAGAATCAATGCACACCAAACAAGGAGCAACTTGTTGGTTATCAATGCAAGTCAGAGAGGGTCAACCTGCTGGTGAACGCAATCTCTCAAGGTAACACGGTGTTTCGAGCCTTAAAATCACTGAAATGAAGCAGTTAAAGGAACAAATTCAGGAATTAGGGGGAGTTATGCTCAGGCTTTGTTCAAGGGTGATGACAAGGGGTAAAAGGATGTTTATTAATCCAGTTAATAGACCTATTGACCATATGTGACAAAATGGTCTATAACATGCTTAAATAATATTCTTGGCCTTAATTATAAAAGTCTATTCAATCCGTTATATATGTTAGATAATGGATCTTATAGAGGCATTAAAACCCTCTATTATTCTCCTTCAAGGGACAATAATAGATGTGGAAATATTCATTTAAGAACTCTCAAAATTTATGATTTTGTGGGCATTCTATTACCTTAACTTTATTGGGAGATTTGATAGGAATACAATTGGATGGTAGAGTTCTTTATATACACTATATATTCGTGGGAATTTCCTAGAAGTCTAGGGGTATCCTTATTCTCAATGGATATGGGAAAATAAATCTATGTCGTAAATGTTTATGGCCCCTACTTTGATAGAGTAGAGTATTGGGGGAAATTCGTCAATATCGAATGTATTCAGATTGGCCTTTTGGTGATAGGGAGACACCTAAACTTTACATTAGGAGCTTCAAATATTTGGGGACCTACTACTCACACAAGCGATCTCTCAAGATATTTGATAAGAAAAATAGAAGTAGTGGTTTTCTTAGATATCAAACCAACAAAATTGATTCTTGCTTAGAGAAATACAAGAATAAGGGAAGAAATAATAGAAAGAGGATTATCTATTTTCTAATATCATAAGGGTTTTTTGACAAATTTATTTGATTAATACAATGGGTAGCCTTGGGAGGGGACTCCAACCATAATCTTGTTGTGATAGAAGTGGCCCCAACTCAAGAAAAATCACCCAGTTCCTTCAAGTTGAATCTAGAATAATTGAAGGTGGAAGAGTTTGTTAAAAATATAGAGGATATCTAAATGCCCCGACAATGAACATATAACAAATTCTACACCACTTCAATTTCAATAAAATTTGAAAGAGGAAAAGAAAGTGGTATCTTGATGGGCTAAGTAAAAAAATCCAAAAAAGATGATAGCCTCCTTTAAAAAGTGGAAGAAGGTATGGAGACCTTTTATAGTAGTGAAGTTTTTAGATACCTAGTTAAGCCTTATAAATTGGAAGCAAAACAACTAAAAGTTACAAAAAAATGGATATCTTCCTAGACAAAGAAAAAAATCAAGGCTCGAGAGAAAGACCATTTGGCTTCAAGCATCCAATGAAAATTATATTTTATTTCATTGATTTTCAAATTATAGAAAAATATAAACATTGTTTTGAATATTAACAAATGAAATAATATGTAGAAAACAAATTTTAAAGACATAAAAAATGAAGTAATCCACTATTTCTCTATTCTCTTCAAAGAGGACTCTAAGGGCACAATTACTAAAGTTAAAACAATAGTTGGATTTTTTGAAAGACATATAATATGAAGTAATCCATTATTTCTCTATTCTATCAAAGAGGATTCTAGGGCCAAAATTATATGAAGCGATAAGACTCTCCAATTATTTTCCTAATTTTGTAAGCAATGAGGAAAAAATGTAACTAATGAAAGAAGTAGGGAAAGATGAATTTCTCTAGACCTTATAGACTTTTCAAAGGGATAAAAGCCCCAGACCAAATTGCCTACCTATAGAATTCATCCTAGGATGTTATGAATTCATTAAATAATATAAAAGGAGGGTGGTGGAAATCACTAGAGATACAAGTAAAATGCTTTGGCATTATAATACTACTTCATTTCTTTGGTCCCAAAGGAGGATATTTTAACTACTTTTGAAATGTTTGATCGATATCCATATGCAACTACATCTACAAAATTATCTCAAAGGTCATTGTTATAAAACTAGAAAAGGTCTTATGAAAATAAATCTTCGAGAGTAGTTTAGGTTTCTGTAAGGAAGAAAAATCCATGAGGTAGTTTTAATAGCCCATGAAAACATACACTCGATCAAGGCCAAAAATAAAATATCGGTGGAAATAAAATTAGACCTCACCAACACCTATGATAGGGTAAGTTGATTTTACTTGATAATGATCCTCATTCATTTAGGATTCTCTAATAACTTTATAATATGAGTGATAAGTTGAATTATCTGTGCATTATTTGTTTTCCTAATCAATGGAGAAGCATCCCCTTTCTTCATACTAGGTAGGGATTGTAGCCAAGGATGCACCATTTCCCCTCTCATATTTCTACTAATAATTGAAGGGTTGAGTAGATTATTAGAATAGGCATAAAACAATTGAAGCTTTAAAGGGATTTATATTGGCCTAACATGAAATGTCACACATCATTTGTTTATTATTGATATATTAATTTTTTGTGAAGGTCTAAGAAGGGTAGTTGATAAGTTTAAAAATATTTTGGACTTACTTTATAAGGCTACAAGTATGCTAATAAATCTTGATAAATCCATTATGGCCATGTAAGACATACTAGAGCATGAGCAAGGATATTTCTCCTAGTTATTTCCATGCTAGGTGATAGATTTGGATCAAGGTTTAAATTAATTGGGCTTCCACTCAAAAATAAACATATACAAACAAGGCGATTGGAAATGGTTAATTGTCAAAGTAAAAAAATAAGTTAAACCATTGGTGTAATCAATTACTATCAATAGGGGGAAGATTGGTAATTGTCATATATGTTCTCGGAGCCATACCAACATATTTTATTTCATTGGATTAGGTCCAAAAGGTGTGCTAGAGATAGCTCAGAATTTTTTCTAGAAATTTATCTGCTCAAGAGATTAAATAAAGAAAGTACTTGTGTTGACATCTTTGGTGATCCCAAGAGAAATGTAGGATGGGTCCTAAAAACCCTCTTCCTCTTATCAAATGCCTTATCAAAAAAAAAATATTCTTATAGTTTAGTCTAAGGAAAGGATTGTGGGTTTAGGTAATAAAATCTAAGTACTTTTACCCAACCATAGTAGAGGATTAGGTTAGGAAACCTATGAAATAGGTGCATAATGCCTCAATTATATGGAACGTTGTGAAAACTTTTCAGTTAGTTGGTAATTGGTGGATATGGAAGGTGGAAAAAGGGGACAAAATCCAAATAGGACTTGATCCATGGATAGGTATTAAAGTCCTAGATAGGTTACCTCCTCGAGAGACAAATGATATTTAAAGAAAATTGCTTTTTACACTACTTAGATTGTGAACTACGACAAGTCTACAAATTGGCAATAAAAATGGATCACTTGGGAGGGAATTGGATTGGGAGAAGATCTTGTGGGATTTTGGAAGTCATATAAAAAATTCCTAATAGGGAAAAGAATTATATTAGGGGAATAATATTACCACCTTTCTATGGTCTCTTGATCATTCTAGGAAATATATAGCCCTTTTTTAGGAAGGTTTCCTAGGAAAACCGGTGGTCGCGAATCATATGAAGATAAGGCTTCCCTCCAAAAATAAAATATTCATGTTGCTAGTACTAAAAAACAAGGCTCTTACCTACGAAGCTTTATAATTTTTTTGTTGGTGGGGGTGGGGCAAGATGGTGTAATCTGCATTAACAAGCAAAGGAAACTATAAATCATTTACTTATAGCTTTCTCATTTTCCAAATAGGTTTAGAAATATGTTGTAAGCATGGAATGGTTAAGGAGTGCATGATAAGGAGGACATGCCAAAGAAGCTTTTAGGTTTTGGTATAAAAACATGGGCACAAAGAAAACAAGAGCTCTTGCACTCAATATAGCTTGGAGAATATGGCTTGCTAGAAACTTGAATCTTTATGAATGAAAAGGGAATCTACCTATTGAGTTTGTGATTCAATAATTAAATATTCTAAATTTTTATCCATAGGTGGAGGGAAAACAAAAAAGATTGAGTAGAAAAACAAAAGTCATTAATACAAATATTTCTTGGGAATACTTTGAAGGTGCCACTCTAGTAGGAGGATTAAGAGGAATCTTGTATCTCTCCTCAAATGAAAACATACCTTTCAAACTTTGGATTGGGTAGGAAACTAATCAATGTTGTGAATTTATGGCTCTCAAATTAAGCCTCCAACTAGCTCAAGAATATGGTGTTACATAACTGCAACTTTTTGTGGATTCAAGAGGAAGCATCTCTCATATTTTTTAATTTACAACCACTTTGATGGCATACACCAATGGTGAGCTTATCACAAATTTCTTTGTTTTATATATATAGGGACTCGAATAAGATATTGGGTGGTGTTTCAAAGAAGGAATTAGGGCTAAAGTGTGGTACTTAAACCATTTCCATCCTACATGATGGGAACGCAATTGATTCACTTATGCAATATGTATAATCACCTTTTTTTACTAATAGTGAATAGATTGTAGATTTTCTTTTTGAAAGAAGCAATATTGTATATTTTTTTTCTTTCACATAGAAACCATACATTTATTTGAAGATAGTGCTAAGAGCTTTGTGGTAGTGAATAGGTTACAAATCTTGTTATGGAAGATGAAATTTATGTTTTTTGAGTTTAGGAATAGTTTTTTAATAGCTCACTAATATATAATGCATGCATGTAGAGTTATTTCTCCACCTAGCTATCAAGCCTTTAATTTTGAATGCCTTGAGGTATATGACAATACATTTTTTATTTATATAAATAAATTATAGGTTTTCCCTTGGAAAAAATAAAAAAGAAATTTAGGAAATATAAATGAAGTGAAAAGGATTTTCGAATATTGTCATGGATTTTTTTATGAAGATCATGACCCTTACATGCATTATTGTGTAAGGTAGTAGTGATGAATCTTGAGAGTGGTTGTGTGTAAGTAGCCATGACCCTTCTTAGGGAGCTCTAACATAGGCATGAATTTCATGAGATTTATTATATTACATGGGAGAATGATAATAATTATAGTGATTTGTAACACAATAAGTGAAATGGTAGTTGAATATTGGCTTCATGCACCAAAAGACTAGGAAGAGCAACAAATATTCAGTTACCTCGTTTATAATAAAGATTAAGCAACTAACATTAGCCTCTTACAGTTGGTGGGAAAATAGGAAAACTCCCATGGAGTCATCTATAACATATTAGAAGCAACATTTTAAAGGTATCCATTGTATAAAAGTTACAAATTCATGAAAAAAAGGTTCTAGTGATGATTTAATAACAAGAAAATTAATTGTTGTTAAATATCATCTAATATACTTATACTTGCAAAATCTCAACTTCAACCTTAGCACCCTAAAAAATATAACAATAAGCTCTCAAGTGAAAACTCCATGATATGAGAACCATAGCCCCCATGCATGCAACATCCATGGCACAACAAAAGGGTAATTTCATTCTATGGGTTTGTGTTTGTGGGGAAGAGGATAAGAAAGAACAAGGAATAAATAAAGAGAAACAATTATGTGAGTTAGTTTGGTGGGAGGATGATAAAAGAGAAGAAGGAATAAATAAAGAGAAGAAAACATTAAAAAGTTAGGTACTCCTATGATTTGACATTGAATTCATTCACTCAATGTAACAATGGTGACCATTCACTTTTCTAAAACAATATTTTGTTGGAAACTTAGTTATACTTAGGGGGAGGGGGTGAATCATTATAATATCGATTTAAAAGTATAACCAACTTTTCCCAAATAAATTAAACACTTAAACAACCAAAAAAATTGTATAAGAACAACAAATCTAACATGCATGCAACTTTAAATCATAACATAAGAAACAACAAACATGAACACCATGTCTTTTAAGTGGAAACCTTGGAGGGGAGAAAAACCACCATACTACTACTTTGCTTGTCTTCTTCTATTAATCTTCAATCTTTTCTTTTACATAGATTTGTTGGCCACTACTAGCTAGGAAGCCCCTACTCCTTATTTAGCAAGCTCCAACTTGTTGGAGGCCCCAACCTCCACAGATACTTTTGTTGGCCATAGCCAAAAAGGAAGCCCCAACTCCCTATCTAGAAAACCACAACTTGTTGGAGGCCCAAACCTCCTCAAATACTTTAGATCACCCTTTCATGCATTTCAAAATCAGGTGCTCTTCTGCAATAATAAGACCACGTCAAACTTCTTGCAACCAACACAATCAACAACACCAAAATTCACATATTCAAATTATAAGGGCAACAATATAAACCCGCACTCAACCATATAACCAAACCATCAATTGTAGTGTAATACAAGGAAAAATACACAATACATGGCATCTACAATGATGGACTAAACCTCTGAAACATTCACCTCAAATCTGATCATTGCCGCAAGTATAATATCAACTTCATTATACACAATAGCTAAAACTAATATCCAACACCAGCATGCTATATTAGGGTTTTCCCTCATCAACATACACCAAATAAACACATTAATTATCCCCCATTTCCCTTAATGACCACATCAAATAAGACTTGATCAACATGTAAGCATTCACACCAAATACCATGGGAAAATACCCAAGTAATTCCCAAGGTTTTATTTTCCTCACCTATAGTAGAGTGGTATTGGCACTGAAATGTAACATTGTAGCAAGTGTTGTGGGAATATAACTATCATATCATGCATTTAGGCCATTATCACTCTGTGATAGGAAAATGACTACGACAATGAGGTAAATCATGCTAAACTCAATTTTCATTGCCCAGATTTGTAACCAATTCTTCAATCGATCTTCAGACATCTTTCTTAGTACTTATACACCTCCAAAACATCATCCAAACACCTACAACCATGATTCACCAACAACCAAACCAAATACAATTGTTGCACACCTCCATTAGGTAAGTTAAAAAGGCATACTAACAATCGAAATCATGACATATGATATAGGTCATATGAATATTGACATCAATACCAACCAAAAAACATTGTTGCCAACATTCTCTCACTTTTGCATTGATGGAAACCCTGGTTGATCCTTTAATATAAAAACAACCCCTGAAAATTGATATCCCTGCTCTCTCCCCCTTTGACATTAATTGAAAATGGATATGTATGAATAATATGATATCAATTTCAATGGTTCCAACATTCCAATGATCTCATGGATGCTGAAGAAATCAATATACTCCCCTTGGACATGTGCTAAGTGTGATTTTCTTGAAGAGTTGAGCTTCCAAACCCTGGCAGTAGAATGTACCAAAAAATATATATTACATGGTTATATAACAACATTAACACTCAACACCATATTATCTTCTCTTAATATCAACAATACATTAATAATAGATGACACTGATATAGTTCACACTCACACATACCTGTCCTCTCAACATACATATCATCCTCACAAGACTCACTCTTACCTTTAAATGGCTTTAACATCATGGAAAATACAAGGATGAGAATGAGGAAATACATTAGCAATAAATATATGCATACATGGCATGAAATATAGACCCCATACAAGAACTACAACCCCCATGACAATACGGGAAGCTTCCTCTAGATCTACCATCAAACCTTAGCAATACATTTCAACCAACACCCTTGACCAGTAGCATACTCTCAGGAATAAACTCAAACAATGTCAACACACACTCATATCTCTTGGAAATACATATATACTACATGCCACATAGAAATATGTAGCATACTTAAAACTCATGGAAAATACTCTGACTCCTAAACCTAGGGCATACTCCAACACTCTTTTCCCATTAATAATGACAAGACAAATAAACACCACAACATACAATAATGCATTACATGGATTAAAATCAATACATGGAAAAAAACTTGAATCATTTACATTCAATATTGATAAATGCCCACTTCTTTGTATTCATCAATGTTGTATAAGCTTAAAACCTCACCTTGTCCTCCATATAGGTCTCTGGCTAACAATACATACACCACTAGGATCAACAGTATATCAAAACAAAATAATCCCTCAAACAATGTTAGCAATACGAACTCAACACTTCAATCCTCAGGTACAACACACTCAGTCTTGACATCAAGTAGTAGATTAGTCATTGTTCCATCATCTCTTTTGCAAGTGGATTTTTTTTTTTTTATGCACACTTTGGATATCAACTTCAATCCATGTGCACGCCAACAAATATAGACAATCATTTGTCGCATGTGGTCACAATAATATGAAAATTGCTATGTTCAACTTCTCTACTTCAGTCACACTACTCCATCACCCGGTCACTAGCATTTGATCTACAATACACCGCTCTACAATTTTTTCATATCCACTTGTTAATCACTCCATTAATTTGATTCCTCAGGAAACAAAATCAATTGTACAATAACGCAAACTTCATATTCTCACTCCATATGCACAGATTACTCCAGATTTTCACTCCTTTTCTTGCTCAACTTCTCAAGGAATATTGCAACCAACTCTTAATCAATCCATAGAAAGTTCCATTTAAATTGATTTCCCAACAATTACAGGCTCAGATCATATAGATATTTGATGGATCCATCACATAGGTGTGTTCTTCAAGAGCACATTCTGTCTTTTTGAAATATCATTCTCTCCATTGCACTCGCACTTCAAAAAAATAGATTGCACCACAGAAGGGAATATACATCCTCAAACGATCTGAATAAATCACCACTTGGGATTCTACTCACAAGCCACTAATTTTCACCTTTGTCCACACTTTGAATGCGCCAAACTCGTATTGTTATTCTTCACATGATATGCACACCATCTCACTTCCAATGCACTTATTCATTCACATTCATGTGTGCTCATCCATGCGAATTGCATTCTATAGGTATGATCTCATTCTATGTGTACTTACCTTCAGACTCTTTGTGACTAATGATCTAGGTACCAACCAACCATTAATAAATCCTTTGAATGGAAATTTAATCAGTCGTGCCAATATCTAAATTTTCTCCATTCATTGTGCATTACTTCTTCAAACAAGATCAAAATTATTAATGTGCCCCACTATGAAAACCAAATCTAACCATAACCACTTTAATGAACAATAATTGATTGTGTTCCATCCACTTTTGAGACTAGATTGAACCATTAACACGACTAGTCCATGACCAGATCAATCCATTACTAGTCCAATGATCACTTGAAATTTTTGAGTCAAATACATCCAATTGTCTATGATGGCAGGATCAACTCGGAGTTGGAGACTAAAGAAAATATTTTGATGACTAAATCAAGACAGTTTCATGAACAAATCAAGCATAGTTTAGTGTTCAAAGTGTGGACCATATTGGCCATAACCATTATTCCGACTAGATTAAATGCACTACCTTTGGAGACCTGATCAACAATTAATTTTGAATGGATCATTCATCTAAATTCTGAACCATGGGTAACCATAAAAACAGCAATTTTTAATTTAATTTCCCATCACATCTCCAATTTCCATGAAATGACCAATGCATAGGGAAAACTCAAGTTGGACTTTCCTCTTGCAATTTATTGAATGGAAACAATTTATAATGTCAAAACACTAAACCATGTCATTATTTCCATCAATTCCAATCAGAAGAACATTGTTCACACTCCTTTAACACTTTTGAACCATATCAGATTGGGCTTTGGATACTAGCACATAACCATCCCCTTGATACCATGATTCTACCTCTTATTCCTATATTCTCCTAACCATTATATTTCCTAATAGCCATCACCAATAATTGGTGGCTCCCACTCATATGCCTCAAATTGGCCCCTTCTTAACTACTCCCATAAACTACCTTGGATTTACCATTAAATACCTCGTGGATTTGTCTTAAAATCAAGTAGTAGGACCCTTTTCATTGGAGTTTCCCATACAATGACTATACATACCATAGCCATCTATCTTGAGGAAGGATTTAATGACCAATAACAACGCAGAACTCCCATGAGGGTTTCGTTATCCATAACTTTCCACAAGTCTACTAGAATATGGAGAGAAAATGAGGGTGAATGACTAATCTCAATCATGAACTCTTCCTCTACTCTCTCATTCTCTCTCCTAAGCATCACTCCTTAGCATAAAAGGGAAATAGCTCAAAATAATTTGCAATGTTTTCAAAAGGATCCTTAGGGGTACATCAACCTCCACTCATACAACAAGAAGTGAACTATTTCTCATGAGATTGGTACATTGTTCTTTTAATGAAATTCTAAATCAGCCTAACTATACTTTTAAAATCCATGTGGTATCTTCCACACTTTTCCCTTCCCACCAAACTAGGAATTCTTTGGTATTTTAATTACTAGTTTTTCTTGCAACTCTTTCTTCTATTATCTCTTTAATTTTGTCTCTTTCTACTTATATAATTTTCTCCTATGAGTCAATATTTGGATCATATTCATTGTTATCACCTCATGGTAATAATAGAAGCCTATCACATAAAGTGTTAGTGAGATATCTAGGACTTCTAATAGTTCCAATGCATGGGCATTATCTAAAATTTTCTTCAAGATTTAACAAGTTCCTATTTTATCCACCTTTAATTTATTATATGTTCCTATTGGGAAAATATCCTTCATTAGGTGCACGACACAAATTATCCTTCCTCAAATTTCATCACTCTTTATTTCCTTAGCATCTCTCTATTTTTAGCCTTAGTTGTGTCATCATATCCATTGTTTTACTCACTCATTCACTTCCTCACATGATTTTTAAATGACTCAATGTCTCTAATTCTCTTTCTTGCTTTAGGAAAGCTTGTCAAAAATAAAACTCATATTGAGGATATTCCATTCACAATTTGGAAATGTTCCCTTCTTGTTAATATGTTCACTAAACCGTTAAATACAAAGTCTTGTTACACCAACACCACATGACATTGTCTTAGTTTCTCTCTTACCAACCATATCTATAGTTTTCTAAGACTTATGTTTTCTACCTCAATCTTCTCATTTTTTTTGTAGATGATTTGTAGAAATGAACTACAATATCATATTGGTATATTTCCAAAAGGCCCACTATAAGTGACCAATAAATTTTATGTCTCTAGCTAAGGATATGCTTCTTAGGAAACCATGCAAAATTATTTCTCTAAATATAAAATAACTATGTTCATTGCATCAATGGGTTTCTTGAATGGAACTAAATATGCCATTTTTGTGAATATATCTATGGATATGAAGATAGTATCATAACCTTTCTAAGTTCTTGGAAATCCCAGCATAAAGTAAAATCTAATATCTTTCCATGATGCGTCTAGTACTAGGAATGGCTTCTAAAATCCAATGTCTTTTCTTTCATCCCTTACATGCTAATAAATTCTACAACTTTTGATCCAATGTTTCATTTCCTCATTAATCCTTGTCTAATAATACACCTCTTTAACCCAATATTGGGTCTTATCCATTCTGAAATGACTACTTATGCCACTTTTATGTACTCCCTCATCACGTTCCCCCTCATTGTTATAATTATAATGCACAATTATCAATATTTAGAAAATAAATACTTATTAGATTAGTAATCCAAGTATGGGGTTCAATATTCACTCCATGATTCTTTGTTGGCTTTCAACAATTTAATGAAATATGGATTTTACTTGTACATATTCTTCATTTCATCCATCCCTGCCATCTACATAGTCATAACACTCAACAACATTTTCCCTTTGATCTAGGTAAATTTACAATTCTATTAATCTCCTATATATCTCTCTTAACAATAATTGAGTACATATGTTGGAACTAATCCCATTTCATGTGCCCTTGGTTCAATTTTTCTTCATTGTGTATGTACTACAATGTTGGATATCCATGTACAAAACAAATTCCTTGGTAAATTAGTGACTCTATTTCATCACCTAGATATTAACAAATAAAATTCCCAATGATCATACACTAATTACTTATTCCTTACATCATTTATCTTCTCACTAAAGAATAAAATGGGATTACCTTCCTAGTTAAGCAATCTACTTGGAACACTAGCAAAATCTAGAAAACCCAGGATCAACTTCTCTATCACATTCTTATTCAATGACTCAAGGCATTGTTTCATTATCATATTCAATTGTAATTATCCTTTGTTCGTGCATGTTATTAGTGGTGCATAATTGCCACTAAATTTTTGAATAAACTTCATGTTGAAGCTTTAATAAACTATGAAACATTATTACGTTGAATACAATATTCAAAGTATGCCATTCAGTAATGATGTTGACCTTATCTAGATCCATTTTCAATCTATATTGATATATCATGAATCCCAAGCACATTTGTTCTTCATGAAAGAATACATTTTAAGATTTATAACTAGTTTCTCCTTCCTCGATTGCTTCAACACTTGCCTCAAAGGCATTATTTGCTTCTTTTTTGTTCTATTCAATGACAATGTATCATCCATATATACCACCACAAGATTTCCCAAGTGAGGTTCGGACACTTATTCAGCAACCTCATGAAAATATAGGGTCCATTCAACAACCCAAATAACGTGACCAAGAATTCATATAGATATTATTTTTCATGAACCATGTCTTCTACTCAAAACCTTCTTGGATTCAATTTTGGTGATATTTTCTCCTCAAATTGATCTCGGGGAAGTACTTTTCTCCACTCAAGTATTTCATCAAGTCTTTCACCATTGGCAATGGGAAATGATACTTAATAGCTATCTTGTTTATGGCATTTGAATCAATGCACATCCTCCATTCTATTCCCTTTTTCAATATTAGTACAACATGTACTATGTAAGGACTCAAGCTTTCCCTGATTCATCCTCTATCTAATATCTATTGGAATTACCTATTAATCTCCTCACTCTCTATTGGACTCACATTTGGAACCTTATTTGGAAAATTAAGATTTGGATCATGATTATTTAATGGAAAATACTCCTCACATGTGTTATCCATTCAATAGTTCATATGAAATAACTTCCTTAAACTTTGTTAGAAACTCTTTGGCCACTATTGATATTTCATTATTCTCTAATTATGGTTTGACATCTCTAGGCATAATTTCACAATAAGACTTTTCCTTTTTCTCCTCCTTCAAAAAAATCCTTTATTTTGCATAAAATCATTATGCTATTGTTGTTGTTATTGTTCTCCTTCTTGTCCTTTCTTGTGGGAAACAACCTAAATCTTATTCCACCCTTCTCCAATAAAAAGGTGGTCTTCACCTCATTATGAATATTTTTCTATCGAATTTCCATGGACTTCCGAACCAAAACGGTGATAGGTTCCATTAGCACAACATTACATAAAATTTGGTTAATGTAATTCTCCATGTGAAAAATTACTAAGCATTCTACTTACATAGTGACTTGAAGTCCCTTTTGTGAACCAAGAGATTCTAGATTTGCAATTGGGTGCATAATGCACTTCAAATTTAGTGTATAAACCACTTTAATATTGACATGGTTTTTTCATTACTATCTCATCAACAATAAGAAAACAACAATTACCTACAATTATGCATTTGGTTTTGAAGATAACATTATTCTACTCTAGATCCTTCTTGATAGGCTATCTATTTAGCTTCAACAATGATCCTTAGAACGTGATATTTTATTCAACCTCTTCCTAGATTGTCTATGTTGTCTTCAGAAAAAGGCCTTGTTATACTCTCCTCTACTTGAGCTATGAATGATCTTCGTTCTTACGTTTTTCCAAGATTTAAATTTTCTATCCACTCATAAGCTCAATGCCCTTGTGCTTGAGTTTCTTAGACTCATGAGGCTTCATAAATTTTCATTGAAGCTTTGAATTTTAACACTTGCATGCATCTCTTCTCCCTTTCTTCCACTTGTTTGTCCCCTTCCAAACATGGTTCTACATATCCCTCTCATTCCTATGCTTAGGGGAAATAGTTTTTTTTTATAGCTCCCTTTGATCTTCAGAGAAATATCATATACCTCGATGACTGATCAAATTTCAATCATATTAAGCGCATTCTAGATAGAATTTCAAGACCTCATCACCTCCCTCACTTTCTCCAAATTTGATGTAAAATAGATACAAATATTTCACATATTATTTCAGACCTATCTCTTTCTATCTCAGGTTTCACAAATTCTTAAACATATTTTAGCATTCCATAGATAAGAATTTCCCATTCAACTTTTCAACTATAATGTCCCAAGCCTTAATTTTCTCTTTACCTTATTTCTACTTACCTAGTTGTATATTATCCCACCTTATGGTTACATAACCCTTTAATGTGGTGCATGCAATCTTCATAAAGGGATTCCTTTTTAGATCAAATTGAAAACAATTCTCCATTTCTTAAATTATCAAATTATTCTTTTGGGTTCAAGCTTCTTAAGTAGGTAGGGGTTTCCATCCTTGGTCTATGAGTTCAAATATGTTAATTTCCTTACAATTATTTTCAATTTATTCCCTTACAATTTTTGGTTCCCACTCATAATCACTCACATTATAGAGGCTTGTTGCAACCTCTTCTCAGATCTTCTTCCATGTCATTCTTTCAAGTCACAAGTAACTCTTAATAACTCTATGATTTTATTAGCAACAACCCTTCATCCTCAACCTAAACCAATATTTGCACTCCTCTTCCATGTGTCATACTTTTGTTTGTGTAGTCTTCCCTTCTCATTGTTCTACCCAACATTTTCCTTTTTTTTGGAAGTATGTTTTCTCCCTTTATGAGTATACATAGAAAATGTGTTTACTAGGATTATTCAAGCATACTTGCATATTAGTATAAAAAATCACTCTAAAATTGAACCGATGTAGTTTCCTACCTGGCAAGAATTAAACTAAAAACACAAAATGATCTAATTGAAATAAAAGCATAGGGACACAAGGGAGGAAGCAAGAGCATAACTAGTCTATTAGACTTAACTTCAAAATATTAAATGAAATATTCAAAGAGCTTCCCACTACCAAAAAACATGGGTCAATTCCCTTTTCAAAACTTCAATATGTCCACTAGTATCATATTGGGCTATAATTGGTCAATGAGGATATAAAGAGGACCTAGCAACACAAAACATCACGGTTGTGTATTATGAAGCCCTTCACTTTCTCATGTCTTTATCTCCATGACAGAATAATCATCTAGTCATACCAATTCCTCTCCCCCTTATATCTTTTTCCTCCTAATCATTAATTTTTATAATGGTCATCACCAATCATTGATGAACCTTACTCAAATGCTACCCATTGACCCTTCTTAACTACTCCTCAACCATTGCCTTGAGTTTTCCTTTGAATGCATCATGGGTTTGTCTTGAAATTGGGAAGGAGGACCCTTTCCATCCACTTAATTTGATATACCACAATATATACCATAGCCATAAATCTTAATAAATGATCTGAGAAACAACACAATATGGACCTCTTGTGGGGGTCTCCCATATAGACCTCTCAACATGTTTTCTTGGAAAGGGTGTTTAGCCATCAACTTTCCCTCCATTCTCTCATGTGTGTCACCTCCCTACCATGAAGTGGAAATAATTTAGAAGGATTTGCCAAATTGAGGCAAACGCTCTTACATCAAATTTGATTAATTACCTATGACTTGTAATTTTATTAATAAAATATCTCTGGTACTATCATATTATAATGATATTTTATCAATCTTTCTCTTATATATATATATATATATATATATATATATATATATTATATATATTATAATATAATATATATAATATATATATATATATTCCTTTTTAACATTCAAATAAGTTACTCTCTCCTACATATAGAAACATTCTTTTTCATGCTTCTCCTTGACATAATATGGACCTCTTGTGGGGTATCCCCATTTAGATCTCTCAACACAATATGGACCGCTTGTGGGGGTCTCCCCATATAGATCTCTCAATAAGGTTTGGTAGTAAAGAGTGTTTAGCCATCAACTTTACCTCCACTTTGTCATGTGTCACCTCCCTACCATGAAGTGAAAATCATTTAGAAGGATTTGTCTAATTGAAGCAAACCTCTTACATTAAATTTAATTCTCATATTAGATCATGTAAACTATTTTTTACTTATAATTTTTATTAATAAAATTAATCTGACTATAAGAGTTTGGAAAGAAGTTTTTCAAGAAATCTAACTAGATGAGTGTTTAAACATTTTTTTATGGTGGAAATGGATTCAGCACCATCAAGAATAGCAAAAACACCCAAAATCCTAAAGCTTAACCACTATAACCTAAATTTTCAAAAAACTTCATAAATTTTTTCTCAAAATCATACCAAAATTTCTATTGTATTCCAAGTTGTGATCATTTCAACAGCTGCCCTCCATGGAATCTTGTGTCATCTAAAATCAACTAAAGGACCTTGTCCCATGACATTACCTATACTCTCGGATAACGTACCTTTCTTGTATCACCTCATGGCATGCAGTCCTAAGGATAAAACCAATGATTGCTCCTCTCTTTAAAAGATACTCATTCTTTACAAGTTGTAATGAGCGTTACATGACACTTACGTCCACTGTTTATCGAATAAAAAATTTCTATTTCTTCCTGCATCACTATATCTTAAGTCATGGCTCACACAATCTGAGAGAATATAATTTCAAAGTAACCAGGAAGCCGTTGACAAAACTCGCCCTCGGGTTTTGTAAGGATGAAGAATGTCTCTAAAAGATATTTAAGGCATAATGAAGTTCTGGAACGAGGTTCGTGATAGCATTCGATCAAACTGAACGCATAGAAGTCGCGTGGAACCAAATCGGTTTCCCACAATTAGGATTCAATCCAACACAACGTAGGGGAGGAATGCCATTACCTGTGTTCCCTCCCCTCCACCTAAGAATTGGGCACATGGACAGTTGTCCCTAGTGTACGACACCTACCCGAACAAGCCTACCACGTGTTGTGGTGGGTGGCCGCAGTTAAAATCCCCACTTCAACACATTTTAGGGTTTGTTTCCACATGTTTTCTGCGATGTGTGTTATGTCGTGTGTTGTTTTGTTCGGGTTTGGTGTGTGGGAGAAGCGCTCCATCGACAATGGCACAGGACGGCTCCATTACCTGTGCACCTTGTCTGCCATTCTTGACCTGCTAACCCAGCTAGTTTACTTGCAGTGGTTCATAAATGGAACAGGGTTTCTACTAAGGTTGTTTCATTATACAGCCTGTTTTGTTCAAGGTTTAGGGTTTTGATGTGTCACATGTTTCAAGGGGGCTTTAACTCTGTCGCTATTTTTAAATGCTCTGTGGGGTCGGGGGTTTACATATCCCATTGTTGTTGTTCATTCTGGACCACCAAAGGTTTATAGATACCTTGGTCATTGTTTCATTTGCGTGACCTGTTGTTTGGGAAGGAGCTAGTACCAAATTCTAGCCAGTTTGAGGTCGAAGGTAAATTTATAGGTTTTTATGGTTTTTTTTCGAATTGTGTTTGTATATTTTTTCCATTTACTAATTTGCCAATTCTTTTATGTTTTAAAAGTTTTGGTTGTAGGTCTGGTGAGGTCTAGAGGACGTTTGGACGTGGAGGACGCTTGGACATGGCTTCTACATCTATCTGGTAGGATTTTCCTTCCAGCCATTGCCACTGTATTTTTCAACACTTGAACTTGCTATTGGGATTTTTGTCATTTTTTCTCTTGTTGCATTGTTGTGTTTTTGAACACTTGATTCTGCTAGGAGTTTTAGTCGCTTTCCGTTCGGTCAGTGTCCTGTTGCATTGGATGGTTTTGTAGGTTTAGCACAATTTCCATTTTCTGTACAGTTTAGCACAATTTCCCATGAAATTTGAACTATTAAAACCCTTGTGTGGTTGAATTTATGTCATTTTAGGGTTTATTAACGGGGTTTAGCCAATTGTACCACTTGTTTCCTACTTATCCCATTGAATTTGAACTATAAGACTCCAGTGTGGTTAAATATTGGTAATTATTGGGTTTAGTAATGGCGGTTTAGCCAATTCTACCACTTCTTTCAGCGATTTCCCATGAAATGGAGTCTATAAGTCCCTAGTATAGTTAAATAATTTGGGTGCCTTATTTGCACAGGGATGGTATGGAAGTAGAAGTGGGCATTTAGGTTTTGGCAGCAGGAATTCTGTCGTGGCAGTGAAAATAACTTCACGGCTTGGTGCCCATTCTTAGCCATATGTTTATTCTACCTCCCTCTATTTTTTATGTTATGGCTCCAAGGTTTATACAGTTAATTTACAAATCATTGTTCATCGGCGGAAGATCTTGAGAAAATAGACATCGTGGCCCGAGAAATGTAGTTGAACATAAGCCTGAGAATGATCATGTCGATTGCATGCTCCTGTCCAGCTGATCTTCATAGCATTGAGCTACCGTCTATGCCAAGAATGGCATTTGGTTCTGTGAATAGCTCAAAGACAAATTTGAGTGACTGCTTAGATGTAAGTTTTCAGCAAATACTTTCACTGAATCTTCTATTGGTAATGGAATCCCCGTGATGGAGGAAAAACCTTTGAGGTGATTCAAATTGGTTTTCAACATACTGAGAGTGTTTTTCAAGGATGCTGAGGCATATTTTTCCTGCATGGCTTGGTGCCCATGCTTAGGCTTATGTTTATTCTACCTCCCTCTATTTTTTTTGTTATTTCTCCAAGGTTTATACAGTTAATTCACCCCATTTTTCCCATAGGTAAGGACATATTTCTACTTGTTTTTCCTGTTGCACTGGAGGGTTTTAGATTTATTTATTTTTAGTTTCTGGTCTTCAATTCATTCATTAAAGATTGACCACTCTTTCCTCTTTCAAGAGAGTTCCTACTTTTATGAGTTCATAGGTTCGAATATAGGGCTGGTTTCTTTTCTTCATTGGCCCATTAGTGCACCTTAACTCCAATCTTTAAAATACAACAATATCAGTCATTGTCATTTCTTGTTCCATGTTCTCTCTGCTAACATTTGTTGTCACAATATCAACAAAATTATTTATGGCTTAATACATAAATATTAAATTGTTGAATTATTGGCGTCGTCCTCCTACAGCTTTCATTGAAGTTTTGTTATGTGAAAAGAAAGTTGTAATAAGAATGTACATAGTGGAGGAGTGAGACATTAGAATGGACCAATCTCAAATCTCATTATGCAAACTTCATTTCACATAAAAACAAGAGCTTTTGTCTATAGTTGATCGACAAGGATAGAAAAATGGATGTGTTTTCTCATTTAATATCTTTATTGCAGGTAACTATCATTTTTAATTTTTATTACACCTCAACCATTTTTTATTTGTTGGAGAGATCTTATAGTTTTTTCAAGTGTTGTGTTAATTTTGTTAGCTCATAATTGGAGAGATCTTACAGTTTTTTCAAGTGTCGTGTTAATGTTGTTAGGTCATAATTTATGGAGAGTGATTTTGTTTGTGTTTGTTTGAATTTAGGGGAAAATTGTCTTTTCGTTCAATGAAATAATATCAGTGATTGTTGTATGCCGATTTAGATCAATCAATAGATTTCTAAGAGGTTGGTTGGGTGCATTAGTTTTAGAATTCTGATATTCATTTGCTTCCGTTTGCATTTGTAACTTAGTTAATCAATTAGAACTCTGATATTCATTTGCTTCCATCTTCATTTGTAACTTAGTTAATAAATTAATAGATTTTTGAGAGGTTGGTTGGGTGCATTAGTTGTAGAAATCTAATATTCATTTGCTTCCTTTTGCATTTGTAACTTAGTTAATTGCCTACGAAAAGCATCAATTTCATCATCCTGACAATTGGCCTTAACTTTGAGAGACTAGAGTTCATCCACGAGGAATATGATTGTGTTTTCTTATTGATGAAATTTCTACTGCAAATCCAAATTCTCGTTACACATTCAGAGGTTTCACTTGTGTATTGTTGTTTCATTCCTTTGTGGCATTTGGTTTGTGGAGAAATCTAGATTTTATGTCATTTTGGAAATGGTTTTGGTTCTAGTCAGATTTAGTTTTTTGCCTTATTGAGTTGATATCATATGGATTTAAGTTGTCCTTTTGTAAATTGCCATCTTGAGGAGCTTCTTTATTGCATTGTCTCCATATTTGTTGATGTATTGAATGTTGGTTTAAACGGGAAATTCAATGCCCAGAGCGCATTGCCCATTTTTATTGTATTTTAATTGGAATTGCATTGATTTAAAAAGGTAAACTAATGCTCATAGTGGGCTAGCCTACCATCCCATTTGCATTGTATATTCATTTATAAGATTCATTCAATGTCCATAGTTGGCAGAATTGGAGGTAAATTTATTTGTAAGAGCAACTTTGCATTGTGTTTGGATTCGAAGTAAATTGGGTTACAAGGGAAAGTCAATGTCAAGAGTGCATTACCCATTTGTATTACGTTTTAATTATAGGTATTATGTGCATTATGTGTTGTTTCATCATGAAGTAATGCTACAATCTCATGAAATGTAAACTAAAAATGTTGTCATTGTTTATATATGGTTGGGCATGACATTATATGTGATTGTAGCGCTAGGCATAATTCATTGTTATAAGCTGTGAGTCTATGATAATATGCAGAGATTTCACATTCAGAGGTTTCACTTGTGTATTGTTGTGTCATTCCTTTGTGGCATCTAGCTTGTGGGGAAATCTGGATTTTATGTCATTTAGGAAATGGTTTTGGTTCTGGTCAGATTTAGTTTGGTGTCTTATTAAGTTGATATCAAATGGATCTAACTTGTCCTTTTGTAAATTTCTATCTTGAGGAGCTTCTTTATTGCACTGTCTCCGTATTTTATGATGTATTGAATGTTGGTTTATAAGGGAAATTCAATTCTTTGAGTGCATTGCCCATTTGTATTGTGTTTTAGTTGGTAGTGCTTTGATTTTAAAAGGTAAATTGATGCTCATAGTGGGAAAGACTACCAGCCCATTTGCATTGTATATTCATTTATAAGAGTCATTCAATGTCCATAGTTAGCAGAATTGGAGGTAAATTGATCTATAAGAGCAACTTTGCATTATGTTTGGATTCAAACTAAATTGGGTTATAAGGGAATTTCGATGCCAAAAGTGCATTACCCATTTGTATTATGTTTTAATTATAGGTATTATGTGCATTATGTGTTGTTTCATCATGAAGTATTGTAACAATCTCATGAAATGTAAACTAAAAATGTTGTCATTGTTTATTTATGGTTGGGCATGATGTTATATGTAATTGTAGTGCTAGGCATAATACATTGTTACAAGGAGTGAGTCTGTGATAATATGCAGAGATTTCACATTCAGAGGTTTCACTTTTATATTGTTATTTCATTCCTTTGTGGCATCTGGTTTGTGGAGAAATATGGATTTTATGTCATTTTGGAAATGATTTTGGTTCTGGTCAGATTTAGTCTGGTGTCTTCTTGAGTTGATATTAGATGGATCTAAGTTGTCCTTGCCTGGAGTGCATTCCCTGTTTGTATTGTGTTTTAGTTGGAAGTGCATTGATTTAAAAAGGTAAACTGATGCTCATAGAAATATGATTCACTGTTTTATGGAATTTTCATATTAAAATAAGTGACTTGTTCAAGATTTCATTATTCACTCATTTGTCATCATATTTACAACTCTGTTCTAAATGTTTTGTAAATCATTTGGTGTGTAGATGCATAACATAAAATCCCATTTGCATTCTCAAGGAAGATTTCTACATTATAATAGACTATAAATGTTCCTTCCAAAATGGATTTTGGTTACAATGCCACAAACAGTATGAAATAAAACAACCTAGGTTGTAAGCCAAAATCTTTTTGTGAAAAGAAAAAGATACAATCCATCCAAAATCCACATCATAATGTGGTTACAACCAAAAACATATGACACCCCTGTTCTTTATGGACCTAAGAATCTTGAGTACCAAAACTCCTCGAGTTACCTTCGTAAGCCAGGTAGGTGGGCCTACCTAAGAAGGGTTGATTAGGAAATAGTTGATTGTTGCCATATGATTGACTCCAATTTTCACCTTCCAACCATGGAGGAATTGAGTACCCATACCTCACATTTACACTACTACCCCTGCATTAAGTGGAGGTGTGTAATGAGCATACATAGAATTAACACCTCCTCTAGTAGGAATAAGGAAAGTGGGTAAACCCTCAGTTTGATAGTGAGGCACTTGAATGTTTATGAGGTATTGGAATGATGGTGTATTATCTACAATATTGTCCATTGAGTTTGAAATAATCCTAGTTTCATCAGCTATGCTTGCATCATTGTCAACCATATTGATCATCCCTTGTTCCTTTTCAAGCATTTGTTGTGTCTTTCTTGATTCCTTTTCGTGTCTTGTCATTTGTTTTTGTTGGTCCTTAACTTGCCTTGATTTATCTCCTTCAAGCCTTTCATCTACTCGACGTTGTGTTGCAACAATCCTTGTTGCCTTCTTCTCCTTGACTAGATCATTCTTTTTTTGTTTTAATTCCTGCATTTCAAATTTATTTTTTTTTCAGACTCAACTAACAGGTTTATATAGTCTTCTGAGGTGAGTAACTATGAACTTCGGCCCAAACGAAGACTACCCGGTGCACTTTTCTTTTTTTTCATTGATACTCTCTCTACTGGTAGCTTTAGGAACCAGCCAAGTATCTTCTCCACCCCTCCCACTTGCATGTCATTGCTTGGTACTTCCCTTTCAGTATCTGAGACAATTGTTTGAACTCTTTCATTATATTCATTTGACACCTCATTATGTGCTTCATCTCCTTCCATTGATCTATTGTCCACAAAAAAATGAACAATTTCATTGTTCAATTCTGTTGGTTGTGAGGGAAAGTTCATGCTTTGTTCATTGGTTGTTGAGACACTATGTTCATTCATATTAATCATTGCTTCTTCCATCCATGATGATGGGGTTACCTGGCTTGGCAATGTCAATTGGTCATTGTCAACTGCATGTTCAACAATGTTATTAACAATATCAACAATGGGATTTTCATGTTCTTGAGTTGGTGGAACGATCTCCATGTTATTGTGAAGTTGTTCATGATTATACTGTGTTTCACATACAGTTTCATCATCTTCATCATATAAGTGTCCTTGAGAGAGGGAAATAATATTACCAACTACAACCACATCATCTTGGTCATCTACTTCTTGCACTTCAACATCTGTTTGGACATGCCCTTCTTCCCGACCATCCACATGAAATGTCTGGCTACAACCAATATCATGCATAAGAGCATCATAATTCAATGGCTAGATTCATGTCCTCCTAAAGCCAGCCTTGATATTTGATGGTGTCAGAGCCCTTTTAAAAGCTTTACTTGCAAGCTTTACTAGCTCGAACCTTTTCACCTCAACCCCTAGATTCTTTGCCATCCATGCAGCACACTCTAACCTGAAATAGCTCTTGAAAGGGCCAAACACACTAACATCAAGGGGTTGTAGTCTGTGAGTGGTATGAGCGGGAAATGTCAACAGGTCGATGTCTAAATTGTTTGCTTCCTCAATTATTTGTACAGCCATGTGGCTCCCATGGCCATATAATATCAATAGGTGGTTGTTATTAGGTGAGACACCACTTGGTACCGATGTAGGAAAGTGAAAAATCAAACTTAAAAATAGTTCTTTAGTCATCCGTGCATGGGGATGTGCAGCCATGCATACACCTGGTTCACAGTTCTGTATATAGTTTTTCAGTTTATTTTTACCTTTGAATAGATAAAATCTTGGGATTGAAGTACTAATTGCATTGACACAACATAAAATAGTTATCCACTCCCTACTCTTAGGAAAAATCTTTGGCACATTTCGGCTCCCTCTCTTGGCAATTACCTGCATGCCACAATTCGTCCCTGCTTGTAAACATGTTTCATCATATTTCCATATATGATCTGCTCCATAAGAATGTTTATCGTAAGCACTAGAAAAAGTGTCATAGAACTTCTGCACAGCTATAGGGCGCAAATTTAATGCTCTGTCTCCGTCAAGGCCCTCATCAATATGCGATACAAGGTATTGATGCCTTTTTTTAAACCCAAACCAAGATGATTTACCAGGAAACCCATCTTTGAATGAGTTTGGCCTCCCTTGACAGATTTGAGAAACTATGGATTTTAGTTGTATCAACTGTATCCCATGTCTCGATTGGGCCATCTCTTTACACCACTCAACCACCTCAGCCTCCTCCTCATCAGTCATAAATGTAAGAGGCCCTCTATGTTTTGTATGAGTCAGTCCATTTATCCAATAATGTGTTGATGAGGGAGGAATACCATGTTCTTTGCAGATGCCCGAACTGAGTATCCATTAAACTCTATTCCGTCAATTGCAACTAACATTTCTTCCTTTTTCCATCCTCTTATAGCGTTGATCTTTTTAGTTGAACTTGCCTCTTGGACTATTGTTTACGGTGGTTCTATGGGCGATGGTGTGAGAACATTAGCTTTAGTCTCATGGTCATCCTCAACAACGTTCCTTGGGGCATTGTTGACATTGACATCACCTGTCCTATCCTCATCTGACGATGGGCATCACATCTGCACACCCCTTGTCACTCTCTTGCCACTTCTCCTTGTACGAGAAACATAACTAACGTTCGCCATAGACGCAACAACCTATAGAATTATTGCATGCATTTAGTTAAGAATATTTGTAAATTATGCTTTCATACAAGGAAAAAATACTTCTACTTTATTATAGGAAATTATCAACATGTATGTTAGTATCCTTGAAAAATCAAATATACAGAATCATTTTGTTGTATGTCTTCAAAATTATCAATGATTGTTGCTTTGATAACTTCGCTTTACACTTAAAATACCATGACTGTATTTGTACTTGGAAAACTACTGTCAGTTTTTGCCTTCTTCTGGTACTATGAGAAGATTTGGTAATTACTGTTGTTTGAATTAATTTCTTTAGACTCATGTTTGTTATCACAATTGAATTCATTCATGGCCACCGCTATCTCACCAAGTGGACTTGCATTGTCAATCATTTAGTTCAAGTAGGGTTTGCGTTATGTTGCTTTCAAGTTGAAAATAACTTTTGAGTAATAAGAAACTTCCATCGTAGTAGAAATTTCTCCTGCAAGATTGGTTCCAAGATTGCTAGGGTCAATATTGCAAGATTGTCTTGGTGTTTTCATATATTCTAGCCTCTGCTAACAGCAATGGTCTGAGTTACCATAACCAACCTGAGAACATATTGAAGGGATTGGTTGTTTGCCTACAAAGTAATGAACTCTAAGATGAGGTCAACATTTGGTATTCTCAAGGATGCACTAATGGGAGTGGGCTCATGTGTTTGGTAGGATGTATTTGAGGGTTGTATTGTTGGAGGATCATGCAGTTCAAGTAGTGTTTGCCTTAGGTTGCTTTCAAGTTGAAAATAAAATTTGAGTAATAAGAAACTTCTACTATGTTAGTATCCTTGAAAAATCAAATATATAGAATCATTTTGTTGTATGTCTTCAAAATTACCAGTGATTGTTTTTTTGATAACTTGTCTTTACACTTAAAATACCATGACTATATTTGTACTTGGAAAATTGTTGTCGGTTTCCACCTTCTTCTAGTACTATGAGAAGATCTGGTAGTTAATGTTGTTTGAATTAATTTGTTTAGACCCCTGTTTGTTATCGCAATTGAATTCATTCACGACTCCTGCTGTCTCACCAAGTGGACTTGCATAATGCCTTATAGGTCTTTTCTAGGTCTGTTCTACGTTTGTTTTAGGTCTTTTCTTTGATCTTCAAGAGGACTCTTTGCGGGTTCACAAAATAAACAGAGAGACTCTTTGTTGTTACCAACTCCTTGATTAGGATTTCGGCTTTCATGTCCAACATTTGATTTAATGTCTTAAGGAGCTTGGTCTTGGGAATGCTTATGATTTTTGAAGAAATGAAGCGAAAGCAGGACTTCTCCTTAATTAGTAATTTGGCTTTCATGCCTAGCATTTGATTTAATTTCTCAAGGAGCTTGATTTAATTATATATGTGACTTCAGACCCTTGTACGACCTTTTCCTTCGCTGATGTGTCGAACCAAATCAGATAGAAGAGAATAAGATGCTTGATGTGATAATGTCTAAATGAGTTTCTAGGTCACTTGTATTTATAGGCTTGTAGGGGATGTCCAAAAATGTCCATTTGATATTAAGGCTGACCTGTCCAAGTGTGCATGAGAGTGAAGCCGACCTGATCAAATATCCATGAGTGGGTGCACAAAATCAAAAACCAACTTTTTCTTGTCCGAACGAGGTGATCTTTAGGTCGATTTTGGTCCTCTCAAAAAAAGGAACTCAATGCCATCATCATCTCCACCAAATGAGTAGTCCAAAGTGGAATTTGACAGAAGTTGCATATTTTTAACACTCCCTCTAAACTAGAGATAATTCCACCTGTAAAACATGGCCATCGATCAATGTGTCATCCCTTCATCATGTGTACAAATATGCTCCACTCTGTATGTTGAAACATTCTCGAATCTAAAGAAGAATAATCTATAGGGAGAAAAAGCTACCACCCTCTAGAAATGGGCTACAACCTGGAATATCTCTCTGCAGGCTACTACCCAAAAATATGTCACTAGGCTACAACCTAGAAATATGTCATCAGGCTACTACCCGTAAATATCATGGGGGAGATACAAGTCAACCCATGTCGAGCAATAGGTGATGTAGGGAAGCCACTACTAAACCCATTATATTGCCTATCGATCTTCCCAACAATTACCCTTAAGATTCATGTGGTAGAACACATGCATCCTAGTCCTAGCTTGGACGAGATACCTGACTTACCAAAGCTAATGTTATTGAACTGAGACTTCTGTGATCCATATCAATTTATTTTTTTTAAGAATCTTCGGCGAAAATCACATAGTAAAACTTATGTCGACGCGTTTCGAACCATCCAGTGTGGTTCATCGTCAGGACAAGTTGAATGAGCAGATCTCATTTAGCACATTAAGTTTTTCTATGTGATTTTCGCCGAAGATTCTTCAAAAAAAAAGCTAATGTTATGAAACCATCTCACAAAAAGATAGAAAATATAGATCAATGCCTTAGAATTCAGCCTCTTCGAGGGGGAAACCTCCTTTACATTACACAAATGAATTATTCTTTTAAGATTCAAATGACAAAACCTCCTTTTTATATATAGGAGTTTAAGGAGTCACAATATAACACAGCCGACCTAACAATAATAATATAAAGACACAAAAATAACAATAGAGGGATTCAATGGGGCACAGTAATAACAATATGGGGCCAATAGGGGCACAATAATATTAATAAGGGATACAAATTCAATAGTAATGGGGTAATCACTAGTATTATAGGGACCTAACATGCCCCTCTCCCTCAAAAAAGTGTTGTCCTCAACGCTTGAGTAGTTCTGGATGCTTCTGTATAAAATTCTCATCCTCCCATGTGGAATCTTCAGCGGATAAGTTCTTCCACTTGATGAGATACTCCGAAATTGATCGATTTCATAGCTATCGAGTTCTTCTTTTCGTGTCTGCTTCCAGTTCCAATATAATTTTTCCTTCCTCGTCAAGTTCTAGCAATATTGTTTGAACTGGGAGCTTGTCCCCTATAACCTTCTTTAAACATGAAACATGGAAAACTGGGTGCACTCGAGAAGCTGCAGGAAGCTCTAATTTGTATGCCATAGTACCATCTTTTGCAACACCTTGTACGAA
>APFE030756372.1:123909-165788 GCA_000404065.3 Pinus taeda
CCATAAATGCAGTAGAAACTGTACTGGATTTAAATGGATGTGATAATGCACAAAAGTGTGCATACTTGGTAAGTCTGTCAACGACCACCATGATGATACTCTTTCCCTCAGACTTGGGTAACCCTGTGATAAAATCCATTGAAACCTCCTCCCAACGTTGGCTTGGAATGGATAAAGGTTGTAATAGACCCAGGGTCTTAATTGTTTCAACTTTATTTTGTTTGCAAACCAAACATTCTGCCGCAAACTTTTGAATATCTGATTTAAGGCCATCCTAAAAAGGTTCCTTCTTAACCCTGTGGTAAGTTTTTAAAAATCCTGAGTGCCCTCCTAGGGAGAAGTGTGCAATTCCATAAGAATCTTTTGTTTGAGTTGGGAATTCTTCCAAAGGTATAAGCGATCTTTGTACCATAACGAATCATTTTTCCAAGTAAATGTATCAGATGTATTAGAATCTTGTTGTAACTTTCGAATAAGTGCCCACACTTCTTCATCATTTTTCCATTCTTCCCTTGCTTCATTTATCCAATCTAGTTGGATAATATAAGTGGTGCATTTAGGGCCTAAATCTACCTCAGGCTGAGAAAGGCAGGTCTAGGGTAACATCAAACCACGTTTAACCTAGTAGCTAGCCCTACCAGGTCGGGAGAGGGCTCTCTCCTTATCAATATCAGGAAAATATAGCAAATGAGGCTTGATATGACTGATATAAATACTAATTTTAGGCTAGGTATATACTCAGAGGAGTTTGATTGAATTTTATGTTGGTTTGTTGGATCAAAAGTGAAAGGCAATTTTGGGTCCGGAGAATGAACTCAGTCTTGCAAAGATTTGTGTGGGGCGAGGTAGGAAAATGCTTTAGTACTTTGAAATAAGTGAAATGGAGAGTCTTAAGACTGGTGAGAAGTTGTAGAGGGTATGAAAGTATCAGGGATCCTCTTCAAACAGTAGAAAACATGAAAAGCTAAACAAACCCTAAGGTAGAGCACTGCAAATCAATGATTTCCACCTTTATACTTGATTCATTTAGTTAAGCTGAAAAAAGAAAGAGATAATGGCATACATAAACATATGATAACTTGAATTACAGAAGGAGAAACAATACTTAATCACCTTGCCACAAGTATCCCACAAAATGCTGCAAACCCTGGTCTATTTCCTTGCCAAACTGTAGAGATGAATGTACAATGATGCTCAAAGCATTCACAAGAGTCCAACCTTGAAAAATGACTGAAAAAGTACTAGATATAGCCAAAACACAACCCATACTAGCCGTTAGGGGTCAAATTCATGAGTTTAGGAGCTGTTTCAACAAGATCTAAACTAAGAACCGAAAAATAGGCAGTGGAACAGCTTGCCTCTAAAACCTAGGAAATTGATTCATTTAGTTTCAAAACCACCTATACTTGATGTATCTACCTCCATGAGTGAATTTTTACCATTTTTACATCAAATTCCATCAATTTACATCATGAGTTTGACCATGAGAGAGAAAAAGTCAAACTGAGAAAAAACTAGGTGAAAAAAAAAAAAGATTTTTTTGGCAAAAATGACACTTTTCCATCCTGTGCATAGCGCCACTTTTCCTGTATGTAGCGCTTTTTCCCAGCTGATTTTGGAAGCCTTTCTATGCACCAAATTTGCTCCAAGTGGGATTTTTGGAATGGTCTGTTTGTCTACTTTCCAAAACAAGAGGAATTTCTGAGTTTGGTGTCCATTTACCCTTCCAAAAATCAGTTCTCCCAACACTACTTCCTGTGTGGCCAAAAAGGGGCAGAGAGGGCATTTTTGAGGTGTTTTTGGCCCTTTTGGTGACCCAAAACTTTCTAGTAATTTTTGAGCATTCATAATTTTTCACAAAGAATCCAAAAATGTAGAGTTTTCCTCCAGAGAAAGTTCCTAGCAAAAGCGAGCGCCAGGTGGCGTTATTCCTCAGGCAGAAAAACTTGCTTTTTCTTTCAAATTTTCGAAATTGTCAAAAATTGTGCCAAATTTATTGAAATTTGGACTGAAGTACCTGCATTAAGTACTATGTTGGGCCAAGGAAGGTTCAGCCAAGATTTTGAGTCCATCTTTGTTTTTCTTCCTCCTCAATGTTTTCCTCAACTTGGCTTTTAAGCTCCTTATTCTCGCTTTGCAAATATTGTTTCTTGCCAAATAATGAAAAGCCATGTCCCACAACATATTTTCTCCTCATTTTCTTTCTCAAGCAGCTTCTCCAAGTTCATATTTGTCCTCTCTAGCCAAGATTCCCGGTTAGCATCAATCTCTTGCTCAAGTGGTGTCAATTTGACTTTTCTCCTCTTTGTTTCTTACCGGTTTTCCCTTATAGTTTGCAGCTCCATGATCGTCTGCTGATCCTCCAGCTGTTTGTTCCTTTGCTCAAGGTAATTGATGATCCACGTAGCCCTTTCAAGGTTAAGAGCTAAGGCATGAATGTTAGATTCTTGTTGTTTGATGATCTCTTTCAGTCTTGAGCTTTGGGGGCCCAAATCCACATCATCATCCTGAATCAAATGAAATCTCTCTCCTGATCTTCAGAAGGCCCTTCCTCATGCACTGGTTGTTTCCCTTTGTCTTGTACTTGCTTTGTTGAAGAAGAAGGTAATGCCCCTTTCACCCCGGGTGAAGATAGCATTTGCCTATGATCTTATGAAGGAAACGAGACCCCTTCCACCCCAGGTGGAGATAGTACTCGTTTTGCAGCTGCAAATAGCCTCCTTGTCCCCTTTTGATAAGTGATGAATACTGGCACACTGGTGGCTTGAGTCTCATGCACCTCTGGTTGATTTGAAGGCCCTCCTTCCTCTTGAAAAACTAATGGGGTCATTTGAAGGCTTTTGAAAACCTCATGTGCAATGAAATCATCCCATGAAACATTCAGCAAACTCAGCTGATGAAAAACCAGAATCTTGATCAATGTAAAGTCATAAATGTTGTTGTATTGTTGATGAGGAGGTTTTCTTTTCACTAATGTAGCCATTTTCTTAATATTTCTGCATATGAAATAGGGGAGGTTCGTCATCCTCACCCTAGCGAAATGTATCAATAATCTAATATGGTAGGTGTACAAGCGAGAAAATATCCCTTCACTGCTAAAGTATTTGATAACTAGCTTTATGAGTGGAGCATATGTGTCCTGTAGATATCTGAAAGGGAAGACCCTATGATCTACTTCTGATAGCTAGCCTTGATATAAGGCTCATAATGTTCTTTGTCCACAAGCTGTCCTTTGTTCCACTGTTCACCCACATTCAGAATACCTGTTGCTTCAGCTATAGTTTTAGGTGTCAAAGTGAAGGTAACACCTGCTAAATTAACCTAGCCATTATGAAGATGGAGAACAAAAAGTTTAGCAAGCTCATGGTGGTATTTCACTCTTTCCACCATCTCACAAAACTGGTAGCAAGACTGATGTTTGAAACATGCTACTGCAAGAGCAAAAGCCAATAGCTCTACGAGTGTAGCGGGCTCCTCCCGGATGTGTTTTCCTCCCTTATGGGGTCTTCTCGATGCATGAATTTCTTGGGAGGAATCACTCACTGTTTCCTCATTCTTTTCATAAGATGAATCTGTTTCCATATTTGCCACTGTTTGGATATTTAAATGATGAGTATGAAGAGATTTTATATCAAAATAGGTGACTACTGTTTGATGAATAGGACTGATGAGTGGGACTGATGAATGGATGATTTGATGCTGGCTGTAGGGTTTTAGAGTGTGATAGGGTTTAGGGATGCAAATTAGGGTTTTGGGGAATAATGGAAATTTGTTAGGGTTTTAGAGTTTTGGGGATAAGGGGGGTAGGATGAGTGTGAATGTGAGAGGGAAGGGAAATGAAATGAGGGAAATGTAGTGAAGAGGAAAGAAAATGATGCAAGCGAATAACAGCAAGAATGACAATTTTGCAAACCCTAGATAGTTTTTGTAGTGCAACTATGCAAAAGTTAGGGTTTATCTTTCCACCTATTTACACACCATCAATGAGGACTAAAACCCTTGCAATGGCAAAATGGAATGTTTCACTTACTTGTGGAATGAAGTTTGCAAGGTTGTGAAGCTTGGCAAGATCGTTTGAGTGAAATTATGTTTGGAGGACTAGTGCGTCGCGCCCAACAGGTGCACCGCACCTGTGCAATTCCCTCTGTATTTTCTACGTTGTGTGCGCCGCGCCGATCAGGTGCACCACTCCTCTACCCAGGTGCGCCGCGCCCAGAGAAACTGCTAGGTTTTGCTGCAACTTTTCTCTCCTTCACCTCAAAAATGCGATTTCACTTGTTCACTCTCTCTTTTGACACAAATGAAGTTCTTCAACATGAAAAACACTTTATATACCCTTTTGACTTTAATTTTTGTATTTAGAAAACCCACTTTCTAATGTTTGCTTTTTCAATTTGGTCTTTAAAACTCTGTTTTGCAGTTGGGCTCTCTTTTTAACTTTGATGGACTAATGCTTTGAATTTCTTGTCTCTTTTGCAGGAGTTGGAGTGCAGGAGCTTGGCAAGGTGACCAGGGCTGCATTTCCAGACTTATTACATATAGGAAAATAAAATTACATGAAATTTTATACATAAAACATAAAAACTCTATTTTTTTCTCAAAACAGGGTTTTGAGGAAAAATCAATTAATGAGAATGTCATTATTCAAATTTTTGATGCTGAGACCTTATTATACCTCCTCATGTGCCTACTAACCATTATTAGGCTTTTAGAAGATTATGAGGACAAACCCTAGACCTAATCAGACCTAAAACCCTAAAAAATTGACTTTTGCAAGTGTAAAGACAGAAAATGACTGTAAATGACCTAAATTTATGAAAATAGGCCAGCAAGTAAAGATCATGAGGGAAAATTAATAATATGCCACTACCATTAGATGATCCATGACCCTAATGGAATGCAGTTGATCAAATGAGACACCTAAGCATGCATGCAACAAGAGAATTTTGATCATTGCTGGAGGGATGAGGATACCCACACTAACATTGGCTCCAATGGGGATGGTAGCTCCTTGGATGTGCCAAGAATTATAGATCTTTGGAAAGCATACAGTACCTCTTCCATGAGGCTATGGAGTCAATAACTTCTGCAAACATAAAACCAATATCTTGACTCAAAACTGGACTCAACTACATGATTGAAAACTGACTCAAAACCAACTCAAACAACTGACTCTATCAATCCACACAAAGTAATCAAAAACTGACCTTAGGCCTCCAGTTTTATAGCCTTCACTTCGGGCCCCAAACTAACTGAATGACGACAGCGCACACTTGCAATGAAGGAAATAAAATGGTATGTATAGTGACCAATTATGACAGTAGAAAATATCTCATAGATAATACTGTTTCAGCAGCCGACCATTGACCGACCCTCCTGGATAGTCGTCCCCGTTCATTTCCTTGATGAGAAAAGCATTTTGACCCTGATATGCAGCAATTTTGAATGGTCCCTTCCACATATTCTCAAACTTTCCATGCTTGCCTTTGTCCTCATTTCTAGCATCCCACTTGAGCACTACATATTCAATCTGAAACTTATCTGACTTTGCCTTTTGGTCATAGATTTTCTTGATTCTCTCTTGCAACCTGAAGGTATTTTGGAAAACCTCCTCTCTCATCTACTATAAATGGATCATTTGGTTTATCCTTCGCTGAAAATGATCCTCTTCGCTGCCAGCTTCCTGCAGAATTTTTACCACCGGGATTGCAAGAGATGTCGGGAACACCGTGTCAACACCATATACTAGTTCAAACAGAGACATTCCAATTGATTTCTTTTGACTTACTCTATCTTCCCAAAGTGCATTAACAAGCTTTTTGTGCTAGCTCTTTTTGTTTGTTTCCAACAGCTTTTTGATGATGTTAACCAATGATTTATTTGAAGATTCTGCCAATCCATTACCTTGCAGATAGTATGCAGTTGAATGCCCCAAGGTAATTTGATATTTATTACAAAAATCAATCATCTTTTTAGATTTAAAAGCTGTTGCATTATCTGTAAGCAGCTTGTTAGGACAACCAAAACGTGACAAAAATATTATTTTCGAGAAACTAAATTATTACTGTATCAGTGGCTTGCCGAGTGGGGATGGTCTCAAATCATTTTGTAAAATAATTCGTCGTTGTTAAGATCCACTTATGCTGAGCTGAAGATGTAGGGTGGATATCTCCAATAAAATAAAGGCCCCACTGCAAAAATGGAGCACTTACTTCAACCGGCTTGAGCGGTAGTGGCTGTAATTTTCTCCTTCCGTGAAAAATTTGACATTCGTGGCAGCTTGTAATAGTTTTATAAACATCAGCAAAGAGGGTAGGCCAATAGTACCCTGCTCTCAAAATTTTATTTGCCGTTGTCTTCCAAAACAGGTGACCTCCACAATTCCCCTTGTGAAAATCATCCATGACCTGTTTTGCTTCTTCCTCAACCAAACAATTCAGCAACATACCTCCAGGATCTTTCAAATATAAAGCATCATTCATAATACAAAATTTGGCAGCCTTTAATTTCAGAGTTATACTTTTATTTTTAGCCATTCCTGGAGGTGGTGAAAGATTTTGGATTACATATACAATATCTGAATACCAAGGGGAATGGATAAAAATTTATGATACCTAAACAAGTGAGTTTTCCTCATTTTCTTTGAACGTGGCAACAATCAAGTTTCTGTCCAAGGCATGCAAACTAGACTCCGCCGTCAGTTTTGCCAAACCTTGCCCCTTGATGAGCTTTGTTGGCTTTATTTCCAAGTCATATTCTAACAAAGTTGCAATCCATTTACCTCGTCTCCCTTCTGGATCTGTCTGCACTAAACATCTTTAACGGCTGCATTAAGAACATACGCAAGAATATGAGAATGCAAAATATATACTCGCAAATCTTTCACAGTGTTCAATAAGGAAAGAACTTGTTTCTTAATAATATTATACTTTAAGGCTAAATCTCTTATTGTTCTGTTGAAAAAGGCAATTGACTTCTCAAGTTGGTCTCTTTTCTGCATTAAAACCGCTGCCATAGTATGCTTTGAAGCAAATGAAAATAACATAAAATCTTGGGAATAATTAGGGCTGATCAAAATTGGAGTTGAAGAAAGGGCCAACTTTACCAAATTGAAAGACTTGATAGCTTCTTCGGTCCACTTTACTACACTATCTTTCTTCAACATGTTTGTGATTTCCCTCAAATGCTTTGCTAGATTTGGCACAAAATGATGTAAGAAGTTCATATTACTGTTGAATGCTTGGATCTCCTTTTTACTATGGGGAAAATCATTTTCTGAAAAGCTTCCACTCGAGCAGGATCGATGCAGATGCCCTCCTTAGATATGATGTGATCGAGAAGCTTTCCTTCATCCATGGAAAACAAACTCTTTTTGGGATTAAGAGATATGCCATACTTTCTTCACCGCTGAAAAACAATCTTCAAATGGTCAAGATGTTCCTTATCTGAATTAGAGAAAATTGTCAAATCATCAAGATAAACTACTAAAAATACATCTTTCTCATTTGCAAAGGCGATATCCATAGCCCACTAAAAAGTTGCACCAGCGTTCTTTAAACCGAATGGCATCTTGGCATAATGGAAAGTCCCCCACGGAGTAGTGAATGTTTTTTTGTCTCTGTCATCCTCATGGACCAAAATTTGATTGTATCTGGAATACCCATCGAACAGTGACATACGAAATGCCCTAACCACTCTTTGAAGTATGTGTTCCATCTTTGGCAACAGATAATTATCTTTCAAAGACACCTTATTCAAATTTCTAAAACCAATGCATAATCTAATCTCACCTGTCTTCTTTCGCATGGGCACCAAATTGGAAATGCATTTTGAAGATCTGATTGGAACGATTATACCAGCCTTGTATAATTGATTCACCTCCTTCTCTATGGATGGCAGTAACTTAGGATTGATATTTCTTAGCTTTTGGTGAAATGGCTTTTGGTTTGGCTTGATTGGAATGATGTGTTGAATTATACTTTTATTGTACTCCTTCAAATCTGAATAGTTCAATGCAAATACATCAGTAAGTGAGAACAATAAACTAATGTACTTTGCCTTTACCTGAGAAGGCAATGTCTTTGACAACTTCACCATCTTTGGATTTTCTATTGTTCCAATATTCACGTCTTCAACTCCCTTTTCAGTCGGCATCAAAATTGGTTTTCGGGCTACGTCATCTTAGTCAAATAATTCCTCTAAAGGTATGAGGCCTTTAGGGATGACATTCTCTTTCAGCTGCAAAACTTCCATTTGATTTACTTCTAAGTCTGGTTCGTCATTATCTTGCTCGCCATCTATAGAAGTGTCTTGATATTTGCCTTCATTTGGCAGAAATTTTTGAATCTCTTTATCATCTTGAAATGCTTTCCAATATCTTTTATTATCAGGAACATCTGGGCAATGTTTCACATGAATTTCAAACTTATTGTTTGAATTCATTAGAATCTTCAAGTTACTTGCTACTGTTGCAAGGGAATCTGCAATAACATTCTGTGCACGTGGAACACATGTCAAAGTAAAATCTAAAAACAACCTCAAAATGTCTAAAACCACATTACAGTAAGCCCTCATTCGAGGATGCTTTTCTTGGTACTCTCCCTTGACTTGCTTGATTACTAATTCGGAGTCGCCATAAACTGAAATTCTTTTTGCATTCATCTTTTTGAGGATTTTCAAGCCTATAATTAGTGCCTCGTATTTTGCTTCATTATTAGAACAATCAAAAGCCAACTTGTATGAACAAACTCTTACATTACTCGGGACCTTATTTGGTGAGATAACAGGGTTGCGTATCCAAATACCAATTTCGGTACCTTCCCTACCTGTTGCTCCATCAAAGTCCATACTCCAAAAGCCAGCTTCTTCTTCCAAATGCTGAAATTATACCTGTTTTTCTACCTTTCGCTGTTGTCCATATTTTTCTTGCTGCTGGTGGAATGTTGACTACTCAGCGGTACTTTCAAGCCTTTGCCTCTCTTGATGAAGTATAGCTCTGAAATTTTTTGTAATCTCGGGTATATCTTCAACTTCAACTAACTGACTATTTACATCATTGAAACCACTGTCAGAATAAAGAACAAAAGACTCTAAATCTATATGTACATAATTAATTGGATGATTCATAGGTTTCTCCTTGCTCGTGATCATGTACTTCATCTTTTTCTCTCTATATAATTTCCTCATTTGACAAAACATGGGAATAGTAGCATAGGATAAATCTAACTGCAATGACCCTTTGAGTTTTACACTCCATGATCTAGATAGAAGCATGCAAAATCTAGGGGGAATGTCAGCCACAACTACATCCATAAGAACATTTTTGCTGGAATCTGATCCAAACTTACAACCAAATCTTTAATGAGACCAATACATCTTACTCTACCAGAATCAAAGGAATAAAGGTCATGATACTTTCAAGTGATGTCCAAACCCAATTTTTCCATAATTGCCTTTGGCATGAGGTTATGAGATGCTCCTAAATCAAACATGGTGTTGTGCAAAACATAATCATGCAATCTAAGGCTGATATAAAAAGGAGCTACATCACTATCCTCAGATTGACCTTCTAATGCCAGACCAAAGATAATTTCAGGTTGGTCATATTCCACATTTACCATATCAAACAAAGGATCTACATTCAAAACCTTAGCCACTTGACCTTTATAACTGTTGTTCTTCATTATTTCAGTCAACGGTATTGACACTTTTAACTTAGCAATTTCATTTTCTAAGCTAAGGGCTGTAGTTTTCTCTACCTCTTTGACTGAAGCATCTTTCTTTACAGTTTTCTCCTTTGTTGTACTTAGCTGATTTGATTTTTCGTTTGTTGATTGCACTTTACTAGAAGTAGGGTCCGCTCGCTCCTTTCCCTTTTTCTGCACATTTGGAGAGTCATTATTTGGTGGTGTTGCTTCCTTCCTTTTCTGAATTGGATTAATAGGAACATCCCTACTCTTGAGTATTGCCTTTGCTGCGCTGTCAATGCATTCTTGTATCCTCTCTGATATTCATTTTATTCCTCTTCTAGGACTGTTTCATTTGCCAATATAAAATCTTCATCCTTTTGGACAACTAGACTTTCTGAATACTCTTCATCTTCGGTGATATAAATTGACAAATCATCTGGTGTAAAAAAGTGATTCTCTTCTCCAATTGGGGCCTCATCATCTTCTGATTCAGTGCCATGAACATAGTTCTGTTGTAATGGTGTTTTGACTTGCTGTTGAGTTGATGGATTTTAAGCTCTTTGCTCCCGTTGTTTGAATCTAAATTGTGGTTGCTACTAACCACGAAAATTTGGATTTCCAACTTGTGTGTTGGGCTTATTTGCAATGGTGAATCTATCAAACATCTTCTCAATCTTACAGAGCAAATGATTTGAAGTAGAAGCTTCTTCTTTTATAGTCACCTTCTTCTCGATCTTTGTTCTAGCTCTCTTAGCTAACAAATTTGCTTCAACACTTACTGCAATTTTCTGCATGTCCTCCAATGTAGTCGGGTCTCTTTCTCTCAACTGATATGCCATATCGAGATCAAAATCATCGGGAAATTTGATCAAAGCCAGCCCCATAGGTGGCTTGATGTCAGCTAGAATGGCATTATAAACAGTATTGAATCTAACACAGTAATCCTTGACACTTTCACTGACATTTCTCTTTATGTTCTCATACTCGGAAAGGATTTGAAGTGGATTTTTCTTTACCTCCCAGAGATCCAGAAATTGTCTTTGAAGGGCTTCCAATGAATTGATTGTTCCAACCAGCAATGCTCTGAACCACTTTCGGACTTCATCTCCAAAAGTTTTCACAAATAATCTCATTGTTACATTCTCTGCATCAATCTCGTGGAGATACAAGAAATCACTCATCTGATCGACATGTTGCTGCGTTGTGACACCTTGAGAAGCATCAAACAATGGGATCTTTCTTTGATAATTAGCGGGCATGTTATCCAAGTTCTGTAGCAAAACAAGAGGTGCATATTTGGCAGCCATTGCTCGAGTTGGATTTACAACTGGCCTTGGGGATGTAGGAGGATTTGGAACGACCAGTGTATGAGGTGTCGAAGGGGGTGAAGAGATTTTTGATGTTTGAGGTGTAGAAGGAGTGGATGGAGGTGAAAGAACTGTAGATTTCTGATCAGAGATGGCGGGCTGCACAGGAATGGTGGGAATAAAAGGAGTTTCAGTAGGAATTTCTAAATTAGATACAACAACAGATGAACCAAGAGTAGCAGATGCAGATTCTAAGAACTCGGGGATATTGGTAGCCACTGACAATTGAAGTTTGAAGATTCAGAATATAAGCATCAATTGATAGATTTTCTCTTTTAGTTTCAAGATCCTTGACAAACTCGGGATTTAGAGCGGTAACACCAACTGCACTTTTAAACTTAGTCTTAAACAAAGATAGCTCAAAATTTTCATCAAACGGAAGATCTTCAAGATATTCAAAAACAACCAGGCATGAACGAGATCTAAACATAGGGATCACAGAACTTTCTTGGCGGAGAATTCTTGGAATGAGATTTGGGTTTTCATACACGGGAGGGGGATCAGGATCAGGATTTGCTCTGGTGTATCGTCTGGAAGCCAATGTGTTGAATTATTCCCAAAAATAAAATTAACATTACAATCTTGTCAGCCTACTAATTCTAAACTTATCATCCAAAAGTCTAGAATTATTTGATGTACTGAGGCAATTTGCAAGTCAGATGTTCAACTTATAAGACTAGACTGGAGATTGGCTGAAGCAGCTTTTATCTATTTATGCACTCGCATAGCAATGTGCAGTTTGAAGGCTTCCTAGCATAACTTCAGGCTCCATCTGTAGTTTATAAAGCAAAGAACGCTAAAAAACAACTAAGCTTTTCTTCCCCAATGGATTCGCCACTATGTTAGGGCCTAAATCTACCTCAAGCTGAGAAAGGCAGGTCTAGGGTAACATCAAACCACACTTAACCTGGTAGCTAGCCCTACCAAGTTGGGAGAGGGATATCTCCTTGTTAATATCAGGAAAATATGGCAAATGAGGCTTGAGATGACTGATGTAAAAACTAATTTTAGGCTAGGTATATGCTCAGAGGAGTTTGAAATTTTATGTTGGTTGGCTAGATCAAAAGTGAAAGGCAATTTTGGGTCCGGGGAATGAACTCAATCTTGAAGAAATTTATGTGGGGCGAGGTAGACAAATGCTTTAATACTTTGAAATAAGTGAAATTGAGAGTCTTAAGACTAGTGAGGAGATGGAGAGGGCATGAAAGTATCAGGGATCTTCTTCAAACAATAGAAAACATAAAAAACTAAACAAACCCTAAGGTAGAGCACTGCAAATCATTGATTTCCAGCTTTATAATTGATTCATTTAGTTAAGTTTAAAAATAAAGAGATAATGGCACACATAAACATATGATAACTTGAATTACAGAAGGAGAAACAATACTGAATCACCTTGCCACAAGAATCCCACAAAATGCTGAAAACCTTGTTCTATTTCCTTGCCAAACTGCAGAGATGAACGTACAATGATGCTCAAAGCTTTCACAAGAGTTCAAACTTGACAAATGACTGAAAAAGTACTAGATATAGGCAAAAAACAACCCATGCTAACCTTTAGAGGTCGAATTCATGAGTTTAGAAGCTGTTTCAACAAGATCTAAACTAAAAACTAAAAAATAGGCAGTGCAAGAGCTTGCCTCTAAAACCTAGGACATTGATTCATTCAGTTTCAAAACCACCTATACCCTATGTATCTACCTCCATGAGTGAGTTTTTACAATTTTGCATCAAGTCCATCAGTTACATCAATTTACATCATGAGTTTGACCATGAGAGAGAAAAAATTAAACTGAGAAAAAACTAGGCAAAAAAACAGAGTTTTTTTAGCAAAAATGGCACATTTCCATCCTGTGCGTAGCGCCACTTTTCCTGTGCGTAACTCTTTTTCCCAAATGATTTTTTAAGCCTTCCCGTGCACTAAATTTTCTCCAAGTGGGCTTGTTTAAAAGGCCTGTATGTCTACTTTCCAGAACAAGTGGAATTTCTGAGTTTGGTATCCATTTGCCCCTCCAAAAATCAGTTCTCCCAACATTGCTTCCTGTGTGGCCAAAAAGGGGTAAAGAGGGCATTTTTGAAGTGTTTTTTGGCCCTTTTCGTGACCCAAAACTTTACAAAACTTTTTAGTAATTTTTGGGTATTCATAATTTTTCACAAGGAATCCAAAACTATAGAGTTTTTCTCCAAAGGAGGTCCCTAGGAAAAGCGAGCACTGGGTGGCGCTATGCACCAGGCATAAAAACCTATTTTTTCTTTCAAAATTGTCAAAAAGTGTGCCAAATTTCTTGAAATTTGGACTAAGTGACCTGCATTAAGTACTATGTTGGGCCAAGGAAGCTTCATCCAATATTTTGAGTCTATCTTGGCTTTTCTTCCTCCTCAAAGATTTCCTCAATTTGACTTTTAAGCTCCTTATTCTCGCTTTGCAAATCTTGTTTCTTGCCAAATAATGAAAAGCCATGTGCCTCAACATCTTTTTCTCCTTATTTGCTTTCTCAACAACTTCTCCAAGTGCATATTTGTCCTCTCTAGCCAAGATTCTCGGTCAGCATCAATCTCTTGCTCAAGCGGTGTCAATTTGACTTTTCTCCTCTTTGTTGTTTGGCGGTTTTCTGTTAAAGTTTGCAGCTCCATGATCATCTGCTGATCCTCCAGCTGCTTGTTCCTTTGCTCAAGGTAAATGATGATCCACTTAGCCCTTTCAAGGTTAAGAGCTAATGCATGAATGTCAGATTCTTTCTCTTTGATGATCTCTTTCAGTCTTGAGCTTGTTCAAATCCTATTGGACGTAATACTCTTCAATTGTTCTAAATTTTTGGACCCAAATCCACATCATCATCCTGAATCAAAATGAAATCTCTCTCCTGATCTTCAAAATGACCTTTCTCATGCACTGGTTGTTTCCCTTTGTCTTGTACCTGCTTTGTTGAAGAAGGCGGCAATTCCCCTTTCACCCCTGGTGAAGATAGCATTTGCCTATGATTTGATGAAGGAAACGAGACCCCTTCCACCCCATGTGGAGATAGTACTCGTTTTGCAGCTACAAATAGCCTCCTTGTCCCCTTTTGATAAGTGATGAATACTGGCACACTGGTGGTTGCACCTCTGGTTGATTTGAAGGCCCTCCTTCCTCTTGAAAAACTGTTGGGGTCACTTGAGGGCTTTTGAATACCTCATGTGCAATGAAATCATCTCATGAAACATTCAACAAACTCAGCTGATACAATACCACAATCTTGATCAATGCAAAGTGATAAATGTTGTTGTATTGTTGATGAGGAGGTTTTCTTTTCACTAATGTAGTCATTTTCTCAATATTTTTGCATATGAAATAGGGGAGGTTCATCATCCTCACCCTAGTGAAATGCATCAATAACCTAATATGGTAGGTGTACAAGCAAGAAAATCTCCCTTCACAGCTGAAGTATTTGATAATTAGCTACATGAGTGGAGCATATGTGTCCTGTAGGTATCTGAAAGGCAAGACCCTACTGATATGATTCTGATAGCTAGCTTTGATATAAGGCTCATAATGTTTTTTTTCCACAAGTTGTCCTTTGTTCCACTGTTCACCCACATTCATAATACCTGTTGCTTCAGCTATAATTTCAGGTGTCAAAGTGAAGGTAACACCTACTAAATTGACCTGGCCATTATGAAGATGGAGAACACAAAGTCTAGCAAGCTCATGGTGGTATTTCACTCTTTCCACCATCTCACAAAACTAGTAGCAAGACTGATGTTTGAAACATGCTACTGCAAGAGGACAAGCCAATAGCTCGGTGGGTGTAGTGGGCTCCTCTCGGATGTGTTTTCCTCCCTTATGGGGTCTTCTTGGTGCATGAATTTCTTGGAAGGAATCACTGATTGTTTCCTCATTCTTTTGATAAGTTGAATCTATTTCCATATTTTCCATTGTTTGGATGTTTCAATGATGAGTATGAAGAGACTCTATATCAAAATAGGTGACTGTTGTTTGATGAATAGGACTGATGAATGGAGGATTTGATGCTGGCTGTAGGGTTTTAGGGTGTGATAGGGTTAGGGATGCAAATTAGGGTTTTGGGGAAGAGTGGAAATTTGTTAGGGTTTTAGGGTTTTGGGGATAAGGGGGATAGGATGGGTGTGAATGTGAGAGGGAAGGGAAATGAAATGAGGGAAATGTAGTGAAAGGGAAAGAAAATGATGCAGGGGAATAACAGCAAGAATGACAATTTTGCAAACCCTAGACAGTTTTTGTAGTGCAACTATGCAGAAGTTAGGGTTTGTCTTTCCACCTATTTACACACCATAAATGAGGACTAAAACCCTTGCAATGGAAAAATGGAATGTTTCACTTACTTGTGGAATGAAGTTTGCAAGGTTGTGAAGCTTGGCAAGATTGTTTGAGTGAAATTATGTTTGGAGGACTGGTCTGCCGTGCCAACAAACAGATGCGCCACACCCAACAGGTGCGCCGCACCTATGCAATTCCCTTTTTATTTTCTACGCTCTATGTGCCGCGTCGATCAGGTGCACCACGCCTCTACCCAGGTGCGCCACGCCCAAAGAAACTGCTAGGTTTTGCTGCAACTTTTCTCTCCTGCGCCTCCAAAATGCGATTTCACTTGTTCACTCTCTCTTTTGGCACAAATGAAGTTCTTCAAAATGAAAAACACTTTACATACCCTTTTGACTTTAATTTTTGTATTTAGAAAACCCACTTTCTAATGTTTGCTTTTTCATTTTGGTCTTTAAAACTCTATTTTGCAGTTTGGCTCTCTTTTTGACTTTGATGGATTAATGCTTTGAATTTGTTGTCTCTTTTGTAGGAGCTTGAGTGCAGGAGCTTGGCAAGGTGACCAGGGCTGCATTTCTTGACTTATTACATATAGGAAAATAAAATTACCTGAAATTTTATACATAAAACATAAAAACTCTATTTTTTCATCAAAACAGGGTTTTGAGGAAAAATCAATTACTGAGAATGTCGTTATTGAAATTTTTGTTGTTTAGACCTTATTAGACCTCCTCATATTCCTGCTTACCATTATTGGGATTTTACAAGACTATGAGGACAAACCCTAGACCTAACGAGACCTAAAACCCTAAAAAAATGACTTTTGCAAGTGTAAAGATAGAAAATGACTGTAAATAACCTGAATTTATGAAAATAGCCCAGCAGGTAAACATCATGAGGGAAAATTAATAATATGCCACTACCATCAGATGATCCATGACCCTAATGGAATTCATCTGATCAGATGAGACACCTAAGAATACATGCAACAAGAGAATTTTGATCACTGATGGAGGGATGAAGATACTGACACTAACAGCACACTACAATGCTTCCACATCCTCATCCTTTCTTGAGAGTGCATCTACCACCACATTTTGCTTCCTTTTTTTGTAGATGATTTCAAAGTCATAACCCAACATATTTGTGACCCACTTTTGTTGCCTCTTCATAGGATAATCTTTGTTATAAAAAGTATTTAAGGCTATCATGATCCATTTTTACTTTGAAGTGTCTTCCCATTAGGTAGGGCCGCCATTTCTTAAGTGCATGCAGTATTGCCAACATTTCCTTCTCATAAATAGCTTTGTGTAAAAACTTTCCCTTGATTGGACGACTTTCAAAAGCAATGGGTCTTTCATCTTGCATTAAAACAACACCAATTCCATTTCCTGAAGCATCACATTCCACAATAAAGGTTTTTCTGAAGTCTGGTGTAGCTAAGACAGGTGCTTAGCACATTGCCTCTTTAAGATGTTCGAAGGCCTTTGTTGCTTCTGGAGTCCATGAAAATGCATCTTTCTACAATAATGTTGTCAGAGGTGCTGCTATTCTCCCACAATTCTTAACAAACTTGTGATAATACCCTATCAACCCCAAAAATCCTCGCAAATGCTTTATGGATATGGGGATTTTTCATTCCTTAATGGCTTTAATTTTGCTAGGGTCTACCTTCACTCCTTCATGAAATACAATATGACCTAGATATTCCACCTCTTGTACTCCAAAGAAACATTTGGATCTTTTTTCATATAATTGTTTCTCCTCCAATAGTTGTAGCACCCTGTCAACATGTTCAACATGATCATTCCAATTCTAAGAAAGGGTTTGAAAATGGAATTCATCAAACCTTGAAATGTAGAAGGTGCATTGGTAAGGCCAAAAGGCATGACCAAAATTCATAATGACCCTCATGAGTTCTAAATTTTGTTTTCGGAATGTCTTCAGTCTTCTTTTTGATTTGATGATATCCTGAACGAAGATCCAACTTGGCAAAGTAAATTGATCCATGCAATTCATCCAGTAATTCATCAATGACAGAAATGGGAAAATTATATTTAATAGTGAGCTTGTTGAGCTCCCTATAATCCAAACACATGCACCATGATTCATCCTTCTTGTGCACCAATACCTGGAGCAGAGAAAGAACTTTGACTAGGTTGAATTATACCAGCCTCTAGCATTTTTGCAACCATATATTCAATTTCACTCTTTTGGGCATAGGGATATCTATATGGCCTAATGTTTGGAGGAACACTTCCTGGAATCAGATGAATAGCATGATCATGATCACGAATAGGTGGGACACCTTTGGGAGTCTCAAATACCTTAGAATGATTGTCCAAGACTTTTTGGAGATCTGGGGAAATAGATGATTTCGATGTGGAAAAATCTAGCGAACATAATTGTGCAATTACACCTCTTTGTTCCTTTTTTAGAAGCTTTGCAATACCATTAGAGTTGATTATCTTTCCCGGTTTCCCTGCAATACCCCTTAATTCAACTTCCTTTCCTTCCACATAAAATTTCATGAAAATTAAAAGCTATTGTACCCAAGGATTGTAGCCATTGGACTCCTTATACAACATCAACACCTCCCATTGGAATGGAAAGCATTGTGCTAGTCAATACATATTCTCCCATTGATAGCTTGATATTATGGCACTTTCCAGAGCAATTTATTGTTCATCCATTTGCAACCATCACTTGACACTCTGGTGCTGGATATAAGAAGCAATTCAATTCTTTTGCTACCTTACAATGAATAAAATTGTGGGTAATTCTTGAATCAATCAACACTATTACCTTTTTCTTCTTGATTTGACCTTCTATCTTGATGGTTTAAGGAGTGGTAATTCCCGCTAATGCATTAAAATATATGGTCGGATTCATTTGTTCTTCATCTAGGCTTTGTTCTTGGAGTATATCGTCTTCTTTTGACCTTTATTGCTCATTTTCTTCTTCCTCTTCACAATCTATGTAGAATAATTTCTTCTCAGCACACTTATGACCTTTAGTGTATTTACTATCACAATTATAACAAAGCCCTTTTGCTCTTTTTTCTTCCAATTGTTGTGGTGTCAACCTTATAGGTTGTGGAAGGCTGGGGGTAACAACACTTCCATATTTGTAATTGTGACTGGTATGCTTCCTGGTTGCCATAATTTTGCTTTCCATTTTCCTTGCTAACCTGAATGCCTTCTCTAATGAATTTGGTTCCCAAAGGTGAACATCATGTTGGATATTATCCTTTAAAGTCCCTATAAATACATCAATCCTATGCTCCTCTGGAATATTTTTTACCCTTATGTTCAATTTTTGGAACTCCTCAATGTGCTCCATTATTGAACCCTTTTGTTTTAGACTTATCAATTGGCTAAAAAAAATGTTGTTTTTTTTAGCCTCATAATGTGTTGTTAATTCTTCCATAAAAATTTCCCAAGTGATAATTTGTTTACGAGAGCAAAGCCATTGATACCATACAAACTAATTTGGTTCCAAATATAAAGTTGCAATACGTACCTTTTGTGTGTTTTGCACATTATTGAGATCGAAAAATTGCTCCATTTTTAATATCCATGTTGCGGGATCCTTGTCATCAAACTTCCTCATATCAATTTTTGGAATATGGTGGGTCTTCAATCCAACATTGGAGTCTATGAAATCATGATTAACATTTTTTTTGTTCGCATCATGAATTTCCTTTGCTACCCTTTCACCATTAGTAAGTATTTCTTGTAGAAAATTTGTCAAATATGTCTTCAAATCTATCTTCAAATCATCAATATTAGCTTCCACGCCATTCATCTTAGCTTCCACACCCTTTATCTTAGATTCCACACCATTTATCTTAGCTTCTGTTAGCTTTTGTGAGAGTGATAATTGTTGCACTTGGTCTTGTAAATTTGATATATCATGTAGTATTTCTTCCTCTTCTTCATGAGTCATGCTAGATCTTTCAGGTTTCTTACTGGGTGTTTTCATTTTATTTCCTTAGGGCATCAGTTACCAATAATAATGCTCTACTATGCCCTTTGAATTCCTTCAAAATAATTATTCAAACCAAACTTATGCAAGAATTTAAAAAATCTACATACCTTTTTTCACTTTGTAGGAGCTCAATATTGCTTCTGATGTATCTCTGTAATTTCAGATCATCCAGTTTTGAAATTGTGACCTGCAACCTCTATGTCCTCTTTCCAATGCCACCAGTCTAATCCAAATTGGATTCTCCAAGAAAGAGTTATGCCAAATCTCCCACAGTGACCTGATTATAGACTAATTCAGTAGAGCGAACTTGTACGACATGCCACGTGTCCCTGTTTCGACCTTTGGCTCTAAAAAATATATACAAGAAACTACAATCCATCTTCTTTATGTACCTTCTTACAAAATTTCAATCTGATGCTCAAAGAGAAAGTTATGACGATTTTCCCCATGTCACTTGTTTGGAATGTAATTCAGGAGTCTGCAAAAAGACCAAATTACTCGGATCATATCGCCGCAAATATAGCGCAAAAAGCTCTGAAATTCGGACCCGAGGTTTAGTGTGATTTTGTCTCAAATGGGTTTTTTTTCGCTTCTGGAATTTCGCAGAAAAAAATTTATAGCGAAAATGCCATGATGATCTATTTGGAGCAGTGAAACCCTAGAATCCAAAGCTCTGATACCAAATGTTATGAAACCATCTCACAAAAAGATAGAAAAGATAGATCAACGCCTTAGAATTCAGCGTCTTCAAGGGGGAAACCTCCTTTACATTACACAAATGAATGATTCTTTTATGATTCAAATGACAAAACCCCCTTTCTATATATAGGAGTCTAAGGAGTCACAATATAACCCGGCCGACCTAACAATAATAATATAAAGGCACAAAAATAACATTAGAGAGATTCTATGGGGCACAATAATAACAATATGGGGACAATAGGGGCACAACAATATTAATAAGAGATACAACTACAATAGTAATGGGGTAATCACTAGTATTATGGGGACCTAACAGCTAAGGATGTCATGCCCCCAAGCCTCCTCACCCATTGGCTAGATGGGGAGGGATAATTTCAACAAGCCCAACTTATGGGTATGATGTCAACTGGGGTATACTTTGCAAATTCCAAGATAGGGTGAGATACTACTCCAACCTTATAGGTAATAGGTAGGGGTGATACTCTATTGTCCAAAGTTCTCTCAACCCTAGGAGCCCTCTATCTCAATTCCTCACCGTGGGAGCTCCGACAGGGGGGAAGAGTATGGCTCAGTGTCCTTGGTCAGTGGTGCCTCTCATCAAGAGAGTTCACATCCATTAGTCCAAGATGCTTTATGAAGACCAAGAACTTCCCTTTCGACAAAGCCTTGGTGAGAATATCTGCATTTTTCTCATCTGTCGATATGTGATGGAGTCGAATGAATCCTCTCTGTACCATATCATGAATGAAGTGGTATCGTATCTCTATGTGCTTGGACTTGTCATGGAACATCAGATTCTTTTCCAAACAGACCCCACTCTTGCTGTCGCAACATATCACTGTAGTGTCTAGGACCTGCTCAAATAGCTCTCCAAAGAGCTTCCTCAACCACACTGCTTCGCAACTAGCCATGCTAGTGGCAATATACTTTGCCTCAGTAGTACTCAATGCTACAACTTTTACTTCCTTCTCATCCAAGATATCATGGCAGATCCAAGACTAAGACAACATTTTGGCGTACTCTTTCTATCGATAAATTTTCCTGCCTATTCAGCATCAGTGTATCCATGAATTCGAGCATCTCCAGTAGAGTATCTTAGACCAAGTGTAATTATCCCTTGCAAATGTCTCAAAATGTGTTTGGCGGCGGTCCAACGTGCATGGAGAGGCTCCGTCATGAATTGATTCAGTGTCTTCACTTCATAGCATATGTTCGGGCAGGTGTTCACAAGGAACATCAGAGCCCCAATCAAATGTCTACACTGGGATAGATTCACCAAATCGTGTACTGCAACTTCTCCACATAATTTTTTGAAGTTCATTTCCATCGATGTGCGTAGGGACTTGCATTCTATCATTCCAAATCTTTCCAACAACTTCACAACGTATTTTCCTTGTGAAAGGAAAATATCACCAGGCCTTTGCCATACCTCAAGGCCTAGAAAATAGTGCATGAGTCCAAGGTCCTTCATCTCAAATTCATAGGATATCTCCCTCTTACACTCGATCATCAAAGGCTCACTACCTGTTAAGGATAGATCATCAACATATAAAACCAAAATAAACAACATACCTTGGACTACCTTCAAGTATATTCTGGGATCGACGTTGCTTCTTGTGAAACCCAACTTCACCAAATAACTATCTATGCAAGCATACCATGCTCTTGGGGCTTTCTTCAATCCATCCAATTCCTTCTTTAATCTACAAATGTGTGTCTTTTGATCTTCTAATTCAAATCCTTGTGCTTGTTCAATGTACACTTATTCTTGTAGCATGCCACGGAGGAATGTGGTCTTTATGTCCATCTGAATAAGGGTCCATCCTCGACTTGCGGAAAGGGAAACTATCGAATGAATGGTTTTATATCGAGCCACGGGTGCAAATATATCATCATAATTTTCTCCCTCTTTCTAGGAGAATCGTCGAGCCACGAACCTTGCCTTGTATTTTTCAATGCTTCGATCAATTCCATGCTTGATCTTGAATATCCACTTTGAAGTTACCACATATTTCCTCTTCGATCTCAGCACAAAATCCCATACATCATTCCACATAATAGATTCATATTCCTCGTCCATAGCATCTTTCCAAACTTGTTCTTTTAGAGCTTCTTCAAATGTGGAAGGTTCGGCTTGAATCATAGTGCTCATGTTTGCAACATATCCCTAGTACCTACATGGCTTCTTTATTTATCTAAACGATCTTCGGACGGGAACATGACTATCAGCATCCTGAAGAGTGTCACGGAGCCAAAGTGATCTCTTCCTAGTAGTTGCTAGGAGGATAATTTGAGGGATCCATGGGAATTTAAGGGATCCATGGGATCATCAAAAATATTAGTCTCGGATTTGGGCACAGACTGACCATCCAAGATATCCATATCACCATTATTCTCGGTAGGAGGAGGCAGAGGAAGGTCTCTTGTTTTTCCAAGAGCGACACCTTCATCGAATGTAAAATCCCTGCTAATTTCGATCTTCCTCTGACCTGGAATATATATTCTAAATGCTTTAGAAATTTCACAATACCCAACAAACTTACATTTTCTTCCTGTAGCTTCCAATTTCTTCCTTTTTTCCTTCATCACATGGAAATCTATAGGACATCCAAATATGCAAAGATAACTAATGTCGGGCTTCACACCTGTAAATATTTCTTCAGGATTTTTGTTTTCCAAAACTTGATGAGGCACCCTGTTTTGAACATATATGACAAAATGTGAAGCTTCAGCCCAAAGAAATTTAGGAAACTTTTGATCATGGAGCATCACTCTAGTGACTTCTACTATAGACCTATTCTTCCTTTCAACTAGACCATTTTGTTCAGGAGTATATGGCACAATTGTTTCCTTCTTGACACTTTCATTTTTTATAAAAGTCAATGAATTCATTTGATCTTGTTCCCTGTTTGATTTTCAACCAATGCTTTGAACTCCTGAAATGTTTCAAAGGCTTCATCCTTATGCTTCAAATAGTATATCTACGTCTTCCTTGAAAATTCATCAATGAATGTGATATAGTAGTGATATCCACTAATAGAGTGCACGGGCATCAGTCCACATATGCCATAATGAATGAGATGGAGGATGTGAGTGGTATTGTTTTCACTAGAGGGGAATGGTCCCCCTGTCATTTTTCCACTAGCACATCTCGTAAATACTCCATCATATTGAGCTTGAACCTTTAGAATCCATGAGACCAAGTTCTCCAATTTAAGAAGAGCATCATAATGAAGACGAGCCAACCTTCGATCCCATAATTCGCTTAGATGATTTGTATTATGAACCAATGCTAGTAGTGGTCTTCCAATGACCCTGTAGAGTCATTCATATTTTGTTCCTGGAGTGAATGCATCTCTCATAAATGACCCAAGAGGCCAAGTAAAAACCTTTCCTTTGATGAAAGCAACCCTCATCCTTAAGCATTCCAAAGCAGATATTGATACCAAATTCTTCTTTAACCTAGACACATACATTACATCATGTAGTACAATATATTCCCCAAAATTCAAATGAACTTTGATGGATTCAAAACCTTTAACGGGATGAGTGAAGTTGTCTCCAAGAATGATTTTCAAATTTGACTCCCTCTCTACCAAATTAGTGAGAACTTCCTTATAACCAGAGAAGTGATGAGTGGCCCTACTATCAACCAACCAACCAACTATCCCACGAATCTGGAGGAGATGAACTAGTAAGAGCTGAAATAAAAATATATTCAGATTGATTCGCAACATTACTTTCATACCTAAGGAATTTTGACTTCTTTTGTGGACGATGATCTTCTTCATGGTCACTTGGAGCATCTTTTCTTCTTCTAGCATTTATTCCATTGCATTCATTCCTTCAGTCATCTCTCCTTCTTTGATCATTGAACATGTTGTTGTTGCTTCTAGTATTTTAACGTGGTCCATTGTTCTTCTTGGGGAAATCTCTAGCATAGTGCCCTTTCTTATGACAATTGAAGCATTCAATGTTCACATATTCCTTTCTTCCACCAGAATTTCGAGGAGAAGGATTTCTTGAATTTGATGGACCTCCTTTCCCTTTCTTCTTCTTCTTCTCATGAGTGATGTATGCAATGGGTTCTCCTTCTTTGTGCTTTTGAATTCTTTCTCTTGCTATCATCCTTGAATCTTCTTGAGTGAGCTTTCCAACAATTTCATCAAATGAAGGGAGGACATTTGTGTTTCTTATAGTAGTGATGAATGTTTCCCAAATAGGAGGGAGACCTCTTAGAGTCACAACCACCAGTTCCATGTCAGACACATCTTCTCCAACTCTTTGCAATTGATTTCTAATACAAGAGATCCTCATTATGTAGGATTGTATGGAATATCCTTTGTGCATCTTGGTGTCTTTGAGTTGATATTTCAAGATGAGGATTTCATTCAAAGTGTTGACCTCATACATGTCGGTTACCTTATCATACATGTGTTTATACCTTCTCATGTCTCCAACATACGCAAGTAGATTATCTTGTAATCCATCAATTATAATTTGTTTTTCTTTCACCTCGCCTTTCTTGTGCTTGTCTTGGCAGAAGCAGATGCATTTTATGGAGGCTCAGGTACCTTTCCATGAATGTATTCCAAAACATCATTGTTATCATCTATGATCTCCAACCTAACTTTCCATGCAGCGAAATTAGATGAGTCACCCAACTTTTCATCACTCTTGAAGTAGGAATTGATCTTGATTTTGACTAGATTAGTTCTTTCAACTTTCCAAAGATGAGTGCTTCAAGGCTTGACTCCTTTTTTTGGGCTTTTCCTTCACTTTAGCTCTGATTCCATGTTAATTTTCAAATTGTTCTATGTTGTATCAATTACTTTATCCCAATTCCAAACTTCAATTAGCACTATTTCCAATTACAATTAGTATTTCCATTCATAAAAAGTAATTGAAGATAGAACAATATATGTAATGGAAAAAAAGACAATTGGCACATCAACAAGAGACGCCGGATTTGGTCAAAGACCAGGGGAAAACCCTTTGAAATTATTCTTTGATTAGATTTCCATAAAATGTTCAGCAGAGAGTACAATGAGCCCAAAACAATATGATCAGCAATACAACCCAACAACTTCAGAAACCAGTTTACATGGAAGAGTATATCAAAGACAACTTAATTCAGTCTTTAGACAACTTCAGAAAACTTTGGACGATGGTCAACTGTAGTCAAACCCCTGGACGCTCCCTTCATGTTAGCGTGTGTGTATGTAGCTCCCTGGATGCTACCTTGGCCTTAGCATGCATGCGTTTGTGCACGAAATTTACCAATGTTGTGCGTGCGTCCGAAACAGAAACCCTAATTTTGTGTGAACTTCATATCTATGACTTCAGACCCTTGTACGACTTTTCCTTCACCAGTGTGTCGAACCAAATCAGATAGAAGAGAAGAATATGCTTGATGTGATGATGTCCAAATGAGCTTCTAGGTCGCTTGTATTTATAGGCTTGTAGGGGGTGTCTTACAATGTCCATTTTATGGCGAGTTCAACCTGTCCAAGTGTTCATGAGAGTGAAGCCGACCTTATCGAATATCCATGAGTGGGTGCACAAAATCAAACCAACTTCTTCTTGTCTGAACAATGTGATTTTTAGGTTGATTTTGGTCCTCTGGAAAAGAGGAACTTAATTCCATCATCATCTCCATCAAATGAGTAGTCCAAAGTGGAATTTGACCGCAGTTGCATATTTTTAACATTTCATTGTATCTTAAGAAATGATTTCTAGGAGACAAAAGAGCATATAAACCAATGAATTCTCTCTATATAATTGTCTAAATTCCCTCCATATAATTTTTTTATAAATTGTAAGTAAATGGTATAATTGAATTTCCTCTATATAATTTCTATATTAAATTGTAAGCAACTAGTCCTATTGAATTCCCTCCATATGATTTCTATATTGGATTGCAAACAAATAGTCCTATTAAATTCCTTCCATATAATTCTATATTAGACTGCAAGCAAATGGTCCTATTAAATTCTCTCTATGATTCCTTTATAAACTATAATAGTGTTAAACTAGTGCCATGTATGTTTATTTGTTTAAATGTACCTATAATTTTGACCTAAAAATAAGGTTTTTCATTTAATGTCTACTCAACTTGACATAATAAAAGGTGTTGTATGAGGTGCAACATAAAATTTTAAATTATTTTTCATATGATTCCTATGAAAAGTATAAGAAACGGGGTGTGTGGCTTCACTGTTCTTGCCCTGGTTCTTGGACAATCGGGTGGTGCATCACCTCGGGCGTCTGTAGAGAATTGAGAATTACAAAGCATAAATTAATTCAGGTTCTCAGTTAAGTCGGCCTTGCTCGTGGGAGAATAGTTGGGATGGCTGAAAGCGATCAGGAGCTTGGTGGGAATTTAATGGAGGATGGTAGAATTATGATGGAGTACTCTTAGGATATCGATTACATCATTCTCCTCGCTCATCTATGCATCACATCTCAATCAGGAAACAGCTATAAAAAGAAAAACTATATGTGGAATTTGTATGTTTTAAGGTTTGAGTGTGGGACGGTGGCTCTGCAAAAGGTTGGTGGCTAGAGCCGAGGCTACTAATTATTAGTTCCTGTGTCACGGAGGTAGGGCTTTATGTTGTTAAAAATCGACATGAGGGACTGAAGGTCTATCCATCTGAGGTTTTAAAGGAAATTATTCAGATTCTAAGAATAATTGAGGGGTCGCAGGCTTTGGAAGGTTTGGGTGTGTCTTAGTGTTTTTAGACATTTTGGCTTTGGGACATTGGGTGGGTTCTTAAAACTCTCCTGAAGTGGGAGGAGAATTGAAACTGGAGTGAGGTTGGGCGATGCATATCAGCCAAGGATCAGGGCATTCTCTAGAGGATTAGCAAGGGTGCCTGGATGCAGGAGAATGTGGAAAACAATGACAAAATTTACTAGAGCCTATTAAAAAGTGAATTTTTGTAATCCAACATGCAGGGTACAGACACCAGTTCTTGGTTAGGCACATGCGGAAGCCACAGGCCAAGGTCTGGAGGGTCGAGGGTTGGTTTCTCGAGGTCGGGTGGTAGAAAGAAACCTTCCTGTATCACTTGTGTGCATGATCATTGGGATCTGAGAGAGGCTCCTACTAAAATCCAACATAGCATGTACCATCAAATTCACGAGAACATGGCTATGTAGGAACAGGGGTTCAAGAAACGGGAATGCATCAAGCAATTAGAGGATGAAGTGAATGCACTGCAACATCAACTGGAAAATCTGAAGATTAAAGTGAAAATCATGGAGGAAGGCATTGAGGAAAACATGGAGGGCGGGACAGATCAGGGGAATTTCAAAGGCTCATAAGATGCTTCACCTGGCTTAGATCTAAACTGCCCATCTCCAATGGACATTTGATCTCCTCTATTTTTTTTTATGTTTTTATCATAATGATGAATTATAAATGTATATACCTTCTATCTCAATTTTGCTCAAGCTATAGTTGTAAATACCCAGAATGTGAAACTTTTGTAGGCAGGATAACCATATATACTGCAACAAACTAGATGGACAAAGACATCATTACCAACTTGTATAAGCATGGATACACTATTGGAAATCCTGGATTTTGTTGCAAACGGGCGCGACTTTTTAATACATAACTATACCCATTTTGGTTAGAAAAATATATATATTTTTTGGTAAATCAACTATTTCTATTAAATCATGTCAAATTTACATCATGGATAACATAATTTCAAAATAGCAAAGGTTTTACTCCTACCGGATTTATTGGCCAGTAGGTATATGCAAAGATATAGAGATAGTAATAACAGAAAGCTATTAGACACAAAATCAACAACCCATGTGGACCAGGACTGCTAAAAAAAAAATGTATCACACCATCCTCATTATCCATCCAAGTTGTTTGGAGCCTAATTATCCATTCGATCCTTTTCTAGGTGTCGGAATTATTTATGAACATGAGACTCCATGTGTGTCATTCTCCTGTCGAAATGATCCAGCCACTCATGAATTCACTTTTGATCTCTTCAAAGGAAGGCTATTCAACTGAGAATTGACCACTAGTTATGTTGAATTTCATTAAGGAAGCTAATTACCTCATTTTGGTCATTGTGTTGATCGCATGTCAGTTTTTCAACAACCACTGTCACTTGGTGGATTTGCACCTCTAGGGAATCAAAGGGCTGAGGAAAGTCCACATGCCCAAGAGAAACGACTTGTGGTTGCTCCAACTCTTCATTTCCATCATGTGGTTCTACCAGGTGCATATTTCCCTGCCCTTCTAGACCTACCCCTCGCCGAGGTCTTCCTCTTTATCGCAGCATGAGAACGTTGTTAATAATTTCTTTTAACCACAACCTGCTCTGCGTTCCAAAAATCGAGATAACCACTTCAAAGGGCTGAGCTCTATCCCTACAACATACAACCACTACGCCTTCCACTCCCTACTCCCCCAATATAAAATTCCATTGGTCTCCAATTTCATTGAGAGTGACTCTCCCAAGTGTGCCAACCAACCAACACCAACACCATGTAACAAAAACCTCTTCCGACAAGCAGATCCACCACTTCCTCTCCCATCTTCCATCACCCAGTCCAAACGAAACACTACCCACTGAAACGGCCCAACAACGTCTCTCTACTACCAGCACAATACCACTGGAAAATTTCTCCTCTCCCTGCATGCAACAACATATACTACTAGCCACCCCAAGTTGACCACCAACTTCCTTACTCTACCTACCCCTCCTTATAGGACCACAGAGTGACAAAATCAATAGAAGAAACCAGACCCAAAAGATTGAAAGGCCAACAAACCACCTTGCCAAAAGCAACAACATAGTAAAACCCCCATAATCAAGAGATAGGGGTGTCTACTAAAATTAGGCCAACAATACCACCCGCATTGCATAACAATTCCTTCATGCATCCCAACACATTCACCATTACTTATTTCAAGCACAGACTACCTATAACATAAACCTATAGATAGCAGATAGGACAAAATTACCTTCATAAAGGTAAGAGTTTTTGTATCATTGCCTCAACCAGTAACAAGCCAACCTTCGCACGTCTTGAACTGCTTGACCAAGGAGAAGCTTTCCCTATTCTCAGCACAATGCCATGAGCATGGATCCCAAGTGGCAATATGCATTACTTGTGGAGACACCACCCCACCAGACTTTCCCCCTCCATTGATCACTTGCACCACTAAGACACTAGAGGATGAGAATGCCTCACCTATAAGGCCTCCCCTCGCACCTGAACATACGCCACCCCCAACAAAACTCTCCTTCATATCCCTCCATTTGCAAATATGATCTAACATCAACATCACACGAAATATACCCAGGAGTTTCTCTAGAACATTTTCCCTCTTCACGCCAATCAAGACTTGTCTAATACACGTCCTCATCTTAATTACACGTGGAGTGAATATTAATGCCCATATCCTGGACATTCATTTGGGCAACTGACACCCCCATCCGGGACCATAATTAACATTGTTACACTATATAAAGAGATATTATTAAATTTATATCCACAATTTATTATCAAATTAATTTATCATTATATTTATATATAATTAAAATTAAAATAATATCAATAAAGTAATTATGATGATTGATGTGTCTATCTTGGAATAGAGATTTCAAATTTTGAATTTAATTAGCAATAATTATTAGGTAGATGGTAGGGATTTAATCTCCATGAAATATTCTAAAATATTTTTATTGGTAATTAGAGATCAAAGATTGAGATTTATCTAAAAAGTAATTATGCCCTTTTGACCTTCTAATTAAATTGATCGATTTAAAAAAAAAAAATGTCGTATGAACATGTGTTAAGGTTTTTTTGGGTATGTGGTATTAGTAAGTCATGGTATGGGCCCATGGTACTGTAACAAGGCTTATTTGCAAGAAAAGAATTTCCGTGCTAAACTATACATATATAGTAGTCACATATCAAAGAATGAGATTTATTTCAAAAGTAATTATGTCCTTTGTTGGAAAGGTAGAGGAGGAAAGGCACAAAATTCACATACACAAAACACACACGAGTTGCGGCTTTTCTATTGATCATACAAAAATTTATGAATACAATGAATCTAGTGAGGAGCATTTAACATTTTCGATTAACAACTCACCCAAAATAACTTCAACATGCGCACACACTCTAAATTTGACTTTACTCAAAATAAGACTGAACTCTAACTCACTCACACTTGACTCAGTTAATTGACACTCTAAATTTAGACACTCTGCATGTGGGAGTAATTAGTTATCTTTAACATTCCCCCTTAATTACAACTACTAAACTAAGGCATGACTCATGATAACTCAAACATGCTTGTTGGTCTAAGTCTCAGCTAAGCTTACAACACCTAAGTTTCCTCTATGAAACGTAAATACATATTTTTCTAATGGCTTAGTGAATATATCAACATATTGATCACTTGATTTACAAGGCTTCAAATAAATTTCTACATTTCTCACAAGTTCTCTAATGTAATGATATCTAGTATCAATATGCTTTCTCTTTTGATGAAACAACATATGCTTTCATAGTGTAATGACTGAGGTGTTGCCACAATAGATTGTTGTTGATCCTTATTGTTTCTGTTGAAGTCCATCCAAAACTCTTTGTAACCATACTGTTTGGCATGTTGTCGATGTTTTTGCTACATATTCTTCTTATGCCAATAAAAGTGTCAAAATAGGTTACTTCTTAGATGCCCATGATATCACACATGAACCAAGATGAAAACATAACTAGAAGTGTTCTTCCTAACATCCAAATTGTCTGCAAAATCACTGTCAGTATATCCAACCAATTATTTATTCTCTGTTCTTTCATAAAATATGCCAAAATTTTTAGTTCTTGCTATTTGTCTCAAAATTATTTTTCCTGTTGTCTAATGTGAGTGTTTTGGAGAATCCATAAACCTAGAAATCAAACTAACTCCTTGCATAATATCTGGTCTTGTAGTTGTGAGATACATAAGGTTGTCAATCAATCTTTTGAATAGAATTGGATTGACATCTGATCCTTCATCATCCTTAACTTTGTACCTGTTGCAACTGGTGTAGGAGTTGGTTTACAATTTTCCATCCCAAATCTTTTTAGCGGATCATTAGAATATTTATTTTGACAAAAAAAATTCCTTTCTTATATTGCTCAACTTTTATGCCAAGAAAATATTTGATAATACCAAGATCTGTCATTTCAAACTCATCCTTCATTGCTGCTTTAAATTCATCTAATTCAAGATCACCAGTATAAATCATGTCATTCACATACAAGCAAACAATCAAAATTTGTCCATGCTCATTTACCATTCTGTACAAGGTAGACTCAATTTTGCTTCTGCAAAATCCATTCTTGATCATGTAACTGTCAATTTTGCCATACCAAGCTCTTGGTGCTTGCTTGAGTCCATAAAGTTCTTTCTTCAACCTATAAACCTTGTCTTATTGGCCTTTAGCTTCATAACTTGGAGGCTACTTCGCATATATTTCTTCTTCTATAATCCATTCAACAACGTTGATTTCACATCCATATGATACACTTTCTACTTGTTCTAAGTTGTTGTGACTAAGACTGCTCCTACAGTTTCCAATCTGGATACCAGAGCAAATGTTTCTCCAAAGTCTATTCCTTGTTGATGCGAGAACCCTTTTGCTACAAGTCTTGCTTTAAATCTGTCAATGTATCCTTTCTCATTCAACTTTGTCTTGTACACCCATTTCACACCAATGGGATTTTTATCTTTTAGCAAAGCTACCAAATCCCAAGTATCATTCTTCTCAATAGATTCAATTTCTTCATCCATAGCTTGCACCCAACTTTTATCTTTAATAGCTTCTTCAAAGAATGAAGGTTGAAAAGACAACAATGAAAAATTTGAACTAACATCCAAATCATCATAAATATCTTGCAGACATCTCATTTTTTCTCTTACCATTGCTTGATTCATCACCCAATGGATTGCTAGGAGAATTTTGATTTGTCGATTTGCTTGAAGATCCATGTTGTTCATAATATCTTGTAGTCCCTGCTAGCATGACTTTGATTGGTGTTTTCTCCTGTAATTATCACTGTCCTTTTTCTACTACATCCTCTTCTTCCATGAGTGGTACTCTTACATCAATTGTTTTGTCTAAAGTCCCATTCCATGACTCTTTTTCTTTGAACACAACATCTATGTTGATTATAGTCTTCTTGGTGATAGGTCCATACAACTTATAAGCTTTTGATTGCTCACTATAACTAATAAATACATTTTTTCGCTTTTATTGTCCAACTTGCCTCTTAGCTCTTTAGCTACATGTGCATATGCTACACATCCAAACACTCGAAGATGAGGTACACTACAAGACATACCTGACCATGCTTCTTCTGGCACCCTATTCATCACGCTCTTTATAGGAGATCTATTTATCACATAAACAGTGCATGAAACTACTTCCGCCCAATACTTGTTAGACAAGTTTCTTCCTTTCAGCATGCTCCTTTCCATGCTCATAATGGTTTTTTTCTTTCTCTTTGCTACACAATTTTGTTTTGGTGTGTATCTAGTTGTAAACTGCCTTTTGATTCCATGTTGTTTGCAGTGTACATGGAATGCTTTCGAGTCATATTCTCCACCACGATCTGAACTCAACACCTTGATCTTACAATCACTCTAGTTCTCTACTAAGGCTTTGAATTCTTTGAACTTTGCAAAAGTTTCATACTTCTGCTTCAGGAAGTAAACCCCATGTATTTCTGCCGAAATCATCATTGAAAGTGAGGAAGTAACAACTTGCACCAATTGACTGTATCCTCATAGGTCCACACAAGTCTGTATACACCAGCTCTAATGGCTAATTTGCTCTATATGCAACTCCTTTAGGAAAACTCTCACGATGTTTATTTTCCAAGATGCAACACTTAGAAGTACTATAAGGTTCTTTAATGGGAGGTAATCCTCTAACCATTTGTTTCTATTGCAACAATCTTAATCCATAGAAATGAAAATGTCCAAACTGAAAGTGCAATAACCAATAATCATCAGAACATGCAACTGTAAATGAACTAACCTAATCTTTGTAATTCATGATTAGAGGAAAGAGTTTGTTCCCCATCATCTCCACCTTTGCTATCAGTTGTTTTCTTGAAGGCTTGTCATATATAACACACTCTTGTCCCTGAAAAATAACCTTGTATCCTTTCTGCATCAACTGACTGGAACTTATCGAATTATGTTTGGGACCAGGTACATAATATACCTCTGAAATTGTCTTTAGATCCCCATGCTTGGTCATAATGTTGACCACTCCTTTGCCATCTACATCCACAGTATTTTCAATGTCAAACTCTACCTCTATCTTCACAAATTGATCTAGGTTTGCAACCAAATTGTTCCCCTTCATTTGGTTACGGAAACCACTTTCTAATAGCCACACATTATCAAAAGATTCATGCATGCTATGGCAAGCTAGGAACATGGAATCAATATTTTCTGTGGTGACATTAACTCTCTATTTTCCTTGATCAACTATCCTCTTCCTACAATCACGAGCATAATGATGAAATTTATTGCAATAATAACATCTCACCTTGGATTTTCCGACTCTTGGATTATTGTTGAAGCTTCTGCTCTTACTTCCACTTTCTTGTTCCATCTCTTCTTTGCCATCTCTCTGACCACCATGTCTTTCGCCTCGTCCTCTGCCTCTTAATCTAACTTTGCCTCGATCTATGTCTCTTGATATAGAAACTTGAATTTTAAAAGTAGTCACTAGGGTGGAATCCTTATTTTTTTCTATACTTTCCTCATGGGATAGAAGTGATCCCATCAATTCATCAACTGTCAGTGTTTTCAAATCTGTGGCTTCTTCTATGGCTACTTCTAAAACATCAAACTTAGTATAAAAATATAGGAGGACCATCTCAACCAATATTTTATCTTCTATGTCATCACCATAAATCCTTAATCGGTTTACAAGAGTCAGAACCTACTTCATGAATGAATATATGTCCTTTGTTTCCTTTATCTGTAGACTTTCAAAATCACTCCTCCTAGTATTCTGCAACTTAACAATATTGAATTTGGCCATACATTTATAGCTCATCTCCAAAGTTTCTCACATTGTCTTTTCTGAAGGCGTATCATAATATTTTGGAACACCACTTGGTCCACTCCTTATTGGATAAGCTGCAACGCTTGTGCATTCTTCTTTTTATGTATCCTTAATTACTCATTCCCTACATGTGTGAGAGCTTGTTCTTCTTTTTCATCCTTACGTTCTAAAAATCCAACGATGACATACTCCCAAACATCGTGATCCTTTAATGTGATCTCCATCTTAATGACCCACATATTATAGTTCTTCCCTATACATGATAGAAACTACAACTGAAAACTTGTTGAAACCATCTTCAAAAAATTTCTCGTTAAATACTGAAACCATTTTTTATGAAAAAAAAACTTTAAAAAGACTTATGTCAAGTATTACTAATATTTCATACAAGTAAAAACAACCAACTTGAGCTTTTAAACCATGTGACCTTTGAATTTCAAACCTTTTAAACCTTTCGAATTCATGCAAACGGCCTTGAATTTAGCCCTTATAAAAAATTTATTGGCTCATTGCACCTTTTGATAAGGCAGAGCTGTGCTGAATTGTAGAAATTTAAAAATGTATAAGTTTACCCCAGATCATCACACCTTTTACACTTATAACATGCTTTGGTCGCACCACTATGTAATTATTCTATGATGCGATTTTTTATAATAAAAAAATCGAGGGCTTTTTTTATTTGGCTTTTTAGTGGTTGGCTTTTTAGGTTCCACTGATTTTGTAATTTTTTTCGGTTATGATACCACTTTGTTGGAAAGGAAGAGGTGGTTGGATTTTTAGGTTCCATTGATTTTGTAATTTTTTTTCGGTTTTGATACCACTTTGTTGGAAAGGACGAGGAGGAAAGACACAAAATAACACAAAAAACACACACGAGTTGTGACTCTTCAATTGATCACATAGAAATTGATGACTACAATGAACCTGGTAAGGGTTATATAACCTTTTCGACTAGTGACTCACTCAAAATAACTTCAGTATGCACACACTCAAAATTCGACTTTACCCAAATAAGAGTGAATTCTAGCTCACTCACACTTGACTCAGTGAACAGACACTCTAAATTTAGACAACTTATAGCTATCTTTAACACTTTCTACCTTTTTTTTTAATTGATTAATTAAAAAAATATCATATGAACATGTGCCATATAAATTAGTGAGTGATAGTAGTGGACCTAGTATCCTAAACAAATCAACATATATTATATATATATATTATATAATATATATATATAAAATATTAAATAATAACATAATGTTAACTAATAAAAACATTAATAAATAAATTATTTGTATAATTTTAACATATTAATCCCTATATGCCCCTATTTAACATGTTTATTAGTTAACCGTTATGAAATCGGTCCATGTTTATCATCTAAAAATATGGAACATGTGTGTTATTTTAATACAATGATGAGACAATAGCAATTTCATGAATATATATGTGTGTGTGGGGGGCGAGTAGGGTGGCGAGGAAATAGTATTGAATTTCTAATATATTTAAAATAAAAATAATGAACCTCGACGGGGCTATGTGGTTTGAGGTAAGTGGGAGTCTAGCCCTTTGTGCCCACCACCTCGTGTCTTATGAAAATGATAGCCATTAAATTTAGGGTGTGGCGTGGCCACCCTCGTGCATGCTTCTGCATGCAACACCTTAATTGGCAGCATATAGATAGGGAGAATGTGTTATGGGCTTGGTTGCACATTGTTGGGTTATGGCTTAACGCAAGGGAATTGATATCCCTTGTCATTGGTGACAAGCGAGAGACGAAAGGGATTATTAACTGCTCTTGGATAAGGTACTCTCACACTACTTGATTCAGTCTTATCATGAGTGGTAGCTTCTGGAGGAGGGAAAAGCCTAGGTGGAGAACACATGCAGTAGCATTGGAGCTAGATCTCTTCTCTAAGTCAATTTCCAGAAGGTCAGTTGACAACCTCTGAATTCAAAAGTTGGCATTTATCCAACTTGGGGTAACTCTTATCCTAACCCGTTCTCTTGTATTTGTTATTATTTTAAGGTTTAATGTTTGGTTTGCAATACGGATTCATATTTCCAATAAATATATGTTTAATTGGCTTATCACTTGGGCTCTCCATTTTTGTAAAAGTGTCTGGTATTTCTTAGACGTTTTCAATGTAATTGGGGGAAGGTATTTGTCTTCTGTTGACAGAGTCAAGGTGGAAGGGGTCCCTTTTGTTGAAAGTTACAATCTCTTATGGGGCTCCTGTAAAATTGTTTTGTCCTCGTGGCCAGTCTCAAGATTTCTTTGTGGGAGGGATTTTAATTTCCAGAGATTTACCATTGCCTTTGCAATTATTGGTCAACATATGAACTTCGTTGGGAGTGTGGGGTACTACAAGGCTATAGTAAATTATGGTTTGGATCTTTTTTTGTTTCGAGTTATTGATCTTTGTCCCACAGGGAGCTAGAAGACTCTCTTTGTATTTAGGCCTATAGTTTTCAAAGAATTGTAGAGGATTTCGCAATAGAACCCCTCCACCTACTTTTTGTGCCTTATTTGTTGAAAATAACAAGAAGAAATGCTAAAAATAGCATTGCTATAGATAGCATTTCAGGATATTCCAATTTTAATTTGTCCTTGAATCAAAATTGAGAATTAAAATTCGAATTTAGTCTCACCAAATGTTTGAAAAATAATTAATTAATTCATCCTGTGTTAATTAGTTGGAGAAATTCAAACATGAAGTCTTTGTGAAGTCATACAACATTTATCCCTTTGATTGAGAAATTTATCCCTTAATTAAGGAGATAAGGATGAGTTGTATTTGAGTTGTAAATTAGTTAGCTCAGTTAACTAAATTAAGTTCAGTTAAATTAGTTCCAAACAGTTTGAGAAACGAATTGTGAGTTCAATCAGTTAATGCATGCATACATGCAACTAGTGTACTCCAGATAACTAAGGATTCTCTCATAAATAACTCATGCATGTCAGTTCAGACAAAGACCTAGTTGAGATTAAAGACATGGACATTGTATTATCAGTTGGAGGAATTTTCCTATAAAAGAAACTCATTCATGCAGAAGGAATAAGGTTCCTAGAGGATTGCGCAATTTTACAGAGTGTGAGATCAGTGTGAGTGATCAGTGTTACACTTGGTAATAGTAGGATCACTCAGGAGAAACAACACAAGGAAATAGGAGGCTTGGAGGGCAGAGGAGAAGTCTTGTGAGAAGCTTTGTTTGCCTGTGAGCATCTAGGAGGATTGTACTGAGAGTTGGCTAGTTGTGAAAGCTAAGGATTTGTATAATTCTGATGTATTTCCACTTTGTATGATAATACAGATAGTGGGGTTTTTAGCTGAGGCTTTCCCCTAAGCATTTTTTGTGTTTCATGTGCATTGATTCTTCTTCTGGTTATATGTGTTCAGCTATGATTCAGCTCGATCTTTAAGCTTCCGCAAGTTTGATAGTAGAAGTAGATTATAGTATTTTGCTTTGCTATATTGCATTATCGAGTTAATCTATAGTCAAATTTTCTACATAGATCTTAGAAGTAGATTTGTAGAGTGTTTGGAGGAAATTCTACATGGTATCAGAGCAAAGGTGATCAGAGTTGTGAACAACATATTGAGAAGGGAAATTCGAAGTTTGAAGTTCGAGATTGAAGGTACAAATCAAATTCATCTCATACTTCAAGTTGGTCAATGGCGTTCTATGGCTTAAGACTCGAGTATGCCTTGGATGGCAGCGCGAATTACATAGCATGGAAAGATTGCATGGAAGCGGTATTAGAAGACAATGGTTTGAAGGATTTCATTGATCAAGATATCCCCAAGCCAGCTGCAGCTAATGCATAAGAGTTGGTTGAATGGAAGAAGTGTGTGGTGAGGGCGAGATGGATCATCCTTGAGGGAGTTCGAGATCATATTGTCTTGAGTCTCCATGGGAAGGAGACTTCGTTTTCAATGAGGAAGACATTGAAGGACCTATATCAGAATAGCAGCGACTAGAGGAAGCTGGCGCTGAAGGACAAGCTTTGGAAAATCAAGTGTGAAAATGGTGACACTATTTCTACATATCTGAACAAGCTCACCACCTGCAGATATGAGCTTGTAAGTATAGGAATAACGACATCCGATGATGATATGGTGAGTATTTCTCTCCTCGGTCTTCCTAAGAGCTGGCATAGCTACCAGGACTCAGTGAATGGAAGAGAGAAATTGTCGGGTGGGGAACGACTGTGGTCGGATCTCATGCAGGGGGAGATCAAGAGGAGCACACGAAATGGTCCTTCATCCAAAGAGGATGAAGAAAATCTGGCCTTAGCAAGTAAGGCAAGGAAAGGGAAGGAGAAGGATTCTCATCCCAAATCGAGTTCTTCTTATGTAGGGAAGAAGGGTGACAAATCTAAAGTGAGATGCTTTAATTGTCACGAGATGGGTCATTATGTGACTAATTTCCCATCGAAAAAGTCCAAGAAGGGATCCTTTGAAGGATCTGAAGATGAGGCATTGGCCTCTCAGTTCGAAATGGACTTCACCCTCATCACATGCATGGTGTCTTCGATGATGTGTTGTGGTTGGTTTCTTGATAGTGGAGCCTCATTCCACATGATCGGCGATAAAATTTTATTCAATACCTTGGAGGAGAAAGACCTCAAGATACTCATAGAGATGGGTGACGATGAAAGGTATAGTGTTTCAGGAGTGCGCACGGTTGCTTTTCAGAGGGAGCATGGAGCTTCTATCACCTTGACAGATGTGAAGTATGTGTCTGGATTGAAGAAGAACTTGGTATCGATCGCGATGTTGGAGGACAAAGGCTACGACATTGTCTTCAATAAGGGAAAGGTATTCCTTAGACACATCACCATGGGATAGGTGAAACAAATTGGTTCATGGGTACAAAACCTGTATGCTCTTGAGGTTCAAGATGCATGCAAAGCCTTGAGGAGCAAGGCCAATTTTAGAGACTTGGTGGTTGAAAGGGAGAGTAAATTACCTCTCAACATGCAGCACCAAAAGAAGTCTCAGACAATTGTGGAGGAGTCGCAATTGGAGAAGTCAGCAGAGGGATCACATGCAGCGATACCTCCAGGTGTGAGGAGGGGCGATGTGAAGTGATAGTCCCAAGAAGACTAAAATAGGGGCAGGATCCTTGAGGTACCCAGCCTCTTTGATTAGACCTTGCTACGGGAGCCCCAACAAACAGTAGCAGGACTGGCTAAGTGGGTAAAGACAGATGCGGATGGAGCGATAGAGGGAGCATTATCATCAGAGGGTGTTTCTAGCCCAACAGGGAGGTCAGTTGGGAGATTAGATACTTACTTCTCAGTAACTGAGTTGCAGTGCAGCAGCGGGCAACACAATGCAACATGATGAGAGGAGGTGCAGTGCGGATGTAGTGCTGGGAGATAGGACCAACAACAACACGGATGTAGCAGGAGGAATTAGTGTGATTGATGCAGTCAGAGATCAAAGTGACAGAGGCTAAAGCAGTCAGATACTGAAGAGCACAGAGGTGCAAAGTTTTCAGTCGACAGAGGCAATAATAGTCAGAGACTTTGATGACAGAGGCATCATTCTGATTCAGGTTGGATATTTTTTGTTTCTGGAGTTGCTAGAGCAACAACACTAGAGAGAAGTGTTGCATGCAGAACATTCCAAAGGTTCAGGATCGGGATCGAGTTTAATTCCTTTCTTGTTGAGAGGGAGTGTTGAAAATAGCAACAAGAAATGCTAAAAATAGCATTGCTATAGATAGCATTTCAGGATATTCCAATTTTAATTTGTCCTTGAATTAAAATTCAAATTTAGTCTCACCAGATGTTTGAAAAATAATTAATTAATTCATCCTAAGTTAATTAGTTGGAGAAATTCAAACATGAAGTCTTTGTAAAGTCATGTAACAGCTATCCCTTTGATTGAGGAAGTTATCCCTTAATTAAGGAGATAAGGATGGGTTGTATTTGAGTTGTAATTAGTTAACTTAGTTAATTGAGTTAAGTCCAATTAAATTAATTCCAAACAGTTTGAGGAACTAATTGTGAGTTCAAACAGTTAATGCATGCATGTATGCAACTAGTGTACTCCAGATAACTAAGGATTCTCTCATAAATAACTCATGCATGTCAGTTCAGACAAAGACTCAGTTGAGATGAGATTAAAGACAGGGACATTATACTATCAGTTGGAGGAATTTTCCTATAAAGCAAACTCATCCATGCAGAAGGAATAAGGTTCCTTGAGGATTGCGCAATTTTACAGGGTGTGAGATTAGTGTGAGTGATCAGTGTTACACTTGGTAACAGTAGGATCACCCAGGAGGAACAACGCAAGGAAATAGGAGGCTTGGAGGGCAGAGGAGAAGGCTTGTGAGAAGCTTTGTTTGCTTGTGAGCATCCAGGAGGATTGTACTGAGAGCTAAGGCTTTGCATAATTATGATGTATTTCCACCTTGTATGATAATACAGATAGTGGGGTTTTTAGCTGAGGCTCTCCCCTGAGTATTTTCTGTGTTTCATGTGCATTGATTCTTCTTCTGATTATATGTGTTCAACTCTGATTCAACTCGATTTTTAAGCTTCTACAAGTTTGATAGTAGAAGTAGATTATAGTATTTTGCTTTGGTATATTTCATTATCGAGTTAATCTATAGTCATATTTTCTACATAGATCTTAGAGGTAGATTTGTAGAGAGTTTGCAAGAAATTCAACATTATTGAGACTCTGGGTAGGGTTCACAGGGTTGCTGAAATGCAATATCAGAGGATGCAGAGTCACAGAGGTGGGGAAGGTGGTCGTGGCCTTCAGGGGCATAACCAAGACCACTTGCAAGCCCAAGAGCTAGCAAAAACCTTTCACAAGACTATCCCTATGGATGTCAGAAGTGAAATGCAAAATTTTAGCATTTGGCTGCTAGAGATTGCCATGCTATGTCAAACTCAAAGCTCCTGGAGGAATTTGGGAATTTGGTTTTGGACCTTGCTTATACCGGGGGTCATAGGAAGCAATATTTGCAAGTCCTTTTCCTTTAATGGAAAATGAAGACTTTGATGGGTGGAATCCTTATGGAGAGACAAGCATATTAGTATAACATTTTTTCTAACTTAGCAAATGTTAAGAGAGAGCAGGGAATATGAGGTTTCACATGGGGCAAATGGACAAGTGGCTAGTCTAGATCGAGCGCCACATCCCTCGTATTGCTACATCATCAACCCCTCAAGGATCGAGTGTAAAAGACCCAGCGCCAATTAACTCTTTAGAATCTAAATTAATTATTATTCTCTAATAATAATAATAATAATAATATGTTTTGGTTTGATGTTTATTTAAACTTTCTAATTAAATTGCAAATATTGTCATTGCTATCTTTTTGGTCTTATTACTGAATTAATGGAAAACCAAAATATTTGGTTTTCTACTAAGCAAGGTGAGACTATCAAATGGATAATATTAATGAAAAAAGTGAACTAAACAATGTATTATTTCTAATTTTGTGACCATGAAAAAAACACGCAACTTCAACAAAAATAATGAAAAAAAATGACATCACACTTCATGCTCTTCATAGAATATACGTCATACTCCTCGTACATATTTTCTTTTAAATATTACCAATGGAGGTGTTTATCGTGCACTTTTTTTCATATACATCCACACATGGATAGCAATGAGGGCCTTTAGGGATATAGTTCATGCAAATATAGAATTAATTGTGTATAGAGCTTTTAATACGTAACATTAGCAGATATTTTTTTATTAGT
>APFE030756372.1:170031-182881 GCA_000404065.3 Pinus taeda
TAGAATGTGAAACCTTCAAAAACACAATAATGATAGAGACGAAAAAATCTTGAAAGTAAACATTTAAAATAATTTATTAATAAAGAAACTGTTGTAATTGAACTAGAAAAAAGCTAAAATACAAATATCTATTTAACTTGTCCATAAATTATTTTAACCCGGTAAACCTTAAAAACTAATTAATTTCTTTCTTTTGTTCCCATATACCAAAAAAATCCACCCATTATCACCGGAGAAAGTTCTTTCTCGTGCCACACAAAAAAGGGGTCCTCTATCGCTGGAATCACGCGACACAAAATAGCGGGTCCTCTATCGCTGGAAAAAATTCATTCGCATGCCACAGGGATAGGGGCTCCTCTTATAGCTGGGAAAAGTTCCAGAGCATGCGACACAGGAAACAGGTCCTCTATCGCTGGAAAACGTTCATGCGAAACAGGAATATAACAAGAGTGTGGGACTACTTGCAAATCGATTTACTCGAAAAAGTTTGTTCATCCTCAGCCACATATGGAACATGTCTTCTCTGGCCATCGATTGATTTCTCGGCAACAAGGCGATAGTCGTCTCCCATATCACTCAAAGACCGTGATTTTATGGCGAGACGACGATAACTTTCTGAAATCGCATTTTTATCCAGGATTTACCCAAAGGCTAGTTCGAAGAGGGTTTAGGGCTCGCCCCGATAACAAGGTTTTAGGACTCAACCCAATAACAATACTTGTCTTTGCGTGAAGGCCTCTCAAGGCCTGCTTGATTTAGGAGTAGAGGCCCTCGCATGGCCGGATTCCACACCACCAGCACTGGATCCGAGCAAAATTCTCGAATTCAAGGAAAAAGGGGGATCACGGCGTTGCCATACCTGCCTGCACTCGTTTAATATATATTAAAAGCCGTATATTTATTCGCAACAGAATATCTGGACCACGTAATCCTTTCTCTCATACGGAAAATACGCAAAAGCAGTATAATCTATTAAATGGCCAGTGCGAGACCCGTAACATGGATCACTAGTCCTCTTGGATTCTATCCTCACTGCTCTGAGCTAACTTTTCAACAGTCGTTGTGGAGAATTTCAAAATTTGATTTGTCGCCTTTAATGCATATATGTATCTATAAATTTCACCATCGGTCTGGGAGAGATATACATGAGGCTATGTAGGCTTGTATACCAATTGCACTCAGTGATCAGCATTAATCTCTCTGCAAATGTAATTGTGAAAGAATCTCAAAGACGGATTGGGCAGCCCTGAGGACGTGCTTGGATGGTCTCTTACTATGGAGCATATCAACCTTCCAACATAAATATTTTTCATGCCACGTTTAAAAATATGAAATTGTATAGTCTAAGAGGTGGAAAAATCCAGGTTTCTCCATTTTACCCTCAAGTGACAATTCACTGGAGCAGAAACAAGAATGTCTTCTCTCATGCCTATCGGCCCTACTCAATCTGCACCTTCCAACATTTCTTTGCACACCTCCAGAGGAGTGTGCTTTTCACAGTTAACATTTTCAAATCTTAATGTTAGATGTTATGTAAAGAATACAAATCACTTAGTCTTCTCCACCACACTTCAGGAATCCTCTTATAAGGTTATTGTCTCTTCACATTACAAAATAGGGCAACCTGTGTTTGTGCAGAATTACCTAAGGGCCCCATAATTGGTCATTGGTTTTGTGACCATCGATTAAAGACCAACTGAAGGTCTAGTTCCCAATCGGAATCCATGCTAGTACAAATTGGGTGTAGGCAAATGGTCATGCTCTACCAACTGTGATCACTCTGCCAGGAGCTTTGTTATGGCCCAACCCTCAAAGCAGGGTAGATGTTACAGGTAACTAGTTACCAGTAGCATCTTGGAAATCATTTCATCATATCCACAAACTATTACCCGCAACTCATGACAATCCCACATTATTCATAAGTTAGCTTACCATTCCTTATTACAAATGATGATCATTTTCAGCAATTAAGGTTTAGGTAAGAACTTTTGTGGAAATCTCGCCATACATGCATGACTACTAGATGTCTAGCATCTAGTAGAATCCTTTCCTTTTCAACATATTAACAAGCCCTCCAGAATTCTTAGGTTTCTTAGATATATACATACGCAATATTTCCCCTTCCAGAAATATTCATTCTATTACATTCTGAGTGGAATTAGATACTGTCATTATTGCAAGTAAGAATTACTTATCTGGAAAGGTAGATGCCTGTAATTGAAGGAGGGTGAACCCTTTTCCACCCAACCACATGCTTAGTTGTGCCTCCATCTGTTCACAGCTAACCGCCCCCCTAACTAGACCATGATACCACTACGAGAAGTTCACTCAAGTAATGGAAGACAATGAAGGTCACTCTCCACACCAAATTTACAGCAGAACTCCCCCATCCCCACTGCCCTACTGAGCGCAGGGCTTCCATGAACTTTTAGATGCCTTTCTAGCTGGCTAGCATCAGCACTAGGGAGCCCCTTCACTGCCTGCACAGTCCCTTCACATTCTCTCCTCTCAGTGCCACTCAAGCTCCCCCAACTTGCATCAACTTCACAGCACCTTCACACAGCTCAGATTCTGTGCTCTTCTAATCAATTCCACTACTTCAGCTCTCTCTGCAGCAAATACCAACCCACGATTGATGCTCTGAGCATGCCAAATAGCCTCCAGGACCCCATCTGTCCCTCTACACCTCGACCATGCCACTATACGTGGGCTCTCTGAGCCTCCACATCCACAGAATCCTATTAGTGCTTCGATTCATTTTTTGTTTCTGTACACAGTCCAAGTCAGATTCCATGCACACACTTTTCTCTTAGTCAACCACCTCCTTTCTCTATGCCCAAACGTCTCCTTTCGTGGGCTCTTTTTCGCCAAGGCCACATGAAAGTTCCAGAGGTGATGGGGCTTAGCCCATCCCTCCTATAATTGTGGAAAGTGGTTCCACTAGCCTTATCTATTAATTGGCCTTCTCAGATATATGATGAAAATTTGGGGGGATATTTTCTCAAAATGAAGTTTTTTTGGCCTTTACAAGATAATTGGGCAAAGGTGGCTAGGATTGGGTTCCTTAAGCACACTTGGATTCCCTTCTTAGCTCCTCACAATTCCAACTCATGGTATTATGGTCAGTTTGAGTTGCTCAACCCTTCAATCAGATGTTCCGTATCATTTTTGTTAATTAATAAAATTTGCTCATATTGCCTTTGATGTATCTAGTTCAACTTGGCAAGCTGGAAAAATAGCCTCATCATAATACATGACATAATAATTACATGTTTAAACTGGAAAATCAAAACGGGGATATTACATAGAAAGTAAATATTTTTTGCTATTGTCACACTTTTGAAGAGCTTTCTGCCCTTCAACAACACGGCCTTGATGTTTTTAGATTAATTATGAAGACTTCAGTGACTATCTTATATCCAATGTTGTACCGACAAACAAGATTGAAACAATGAAATGAAAGTTCAGTCACTGCGCTAAATCCAATGTTGTATGCAGAAACAAGATTGAATTTATTGAAAACGGAACATTATTTTCTCTGAGAAACAAAGGTATCTTAAATTTTCTCATTCATCCTTGTATAGTTGTTAGAAGAAGCGTTCTTTTATGAACTCTCGAACACCTAGAAAGACATTTTCTTTGAAACCATTTGGGCTTTAGTCTTTTTCTTTATTAAAGGAGAAAACTATGTTCCTGGAACTAACACGCAATTCATGATAAAGAGTTGCACACGAAATTTAGTGTCTTATGTCCATCCTTGGGGAGAAGCTTATAATGGTTGTCAAAGTAGCTCAAACATTGAATAATAGTTAGATTATGATGATTGTCACAATAGCTTAGAGGCATATTTATATTTATATTTACATCTTTTCATTTTTTAATACTAGATGAGTCGACCACTGAGCCGAGCTCGTAATTGTGTGACATAGGGTTGATTTCGACCACTGAGCCAAAGCTCATAATTGTGTGACATAGGGTCAATTTCGACCACTACCACTATAACCCGTGGGTGTAACTTCCCTACGTCTGTAAACAGCACATGGGCTAGTCAATCAAGGGAATTGAACATGGGTCTTTCATCACTCACATAACTTTACATAACACGGACTTGCCAAGTGAACTACCACTGAGAGGCAGCATTTATACATTTTCATTCAATAGCAATGTCTTTATATTTTTTTCACAATAATGAGTATAATTTATAGTAGAAAAGGTTACAGTCACAACTTTAAACAAAAATAGAGAGATCACCTTAGCCAGATGACAAACTATTTTGTCTATCTAATTTACTTCTTAATCTACTTTCCCTATGCTAGCCACCTAAGAGTCAGCCAGCATATTGCCTAACATATTGACTAAATAAATATATTATACAACAAAACATTATTTAAAAAAATTAACTAGAAACACAACCCATGGAAGGTGACATCTTGCTCATTTTCATGTGAGCTCTAATAGAAGGGGGCTCCCACACCCCATGTCTATAATTTGTTGGCTCTGCAATTCCTTTCTCTATCTCTCATCTAGCAACATCCATATGCTCCTCATTTGCAAATTCAACAACATCATGAACCTTAGTCATGCTTTTCTCCAATTCTAGGTCATGAGGGCAATAGGTGTCCATGTTTTTCCCCAAGGCCAAGGAGAGGCCACAACAGGAGGGATCCCCTGAGTGGCTAGAGGCATCAAGAGGGTGGGGGGATGGCGAGTGGGGGTGAGAAGCCATTTCAAGAGGAAGGCCAAGGTGTGTCGCAATTCAACCAATCAACAATTATAGATTCCTTATTTGTACCTTGAACTCTAGAGGCTTGTCTTGATAGATCATTATAAAGGCATTAACCTATGACTGCCATTCATCAACTTCTAGAAGTTTCCTTGCTATTTTCATTAGGTATTTATATCTAGAATTGTTCTCCCTTTGTACCTAACTAGTGAAGTCATGCTTCCATCAATTTCACCTTAGAGACCAATTCATAATATTGCAATGTGCTTCTATTATGTCTTTATTACATCACTCCATACGACTTCTCAAATCCTTAATTGCACAACACACAACATCTACTTCAATACCATCAAGACCCTCTAGAATTGAGGAGGTGTAACTCGAATCTTATTGAATAAAATGTGGGACACAAAAGTTGTCATGGCCTATGTGAACCAATGTTGCGAACATCTCAATAACATCCCGATTTTATCTTGAAATCACGATTTTTTGGCCTAGCCGATGTTTGCCAATTTTTAAAGATATTTTTATGGAATCTTAATTTTGCCGATGTTTGCCGATTTTTAGTGATATTTTCCCGATTTTTACGATTTTTTTGTTTTCTGGACCCTTGTCGATTTTATCCCAATGTCGATGTTTGCAACATTGATGTGGACAAGCCAAGCCTCGTCCCAGATTGTATACCATCAAACTATGGATACCAAGTTCAAATATCCTCCATTCTCACTTTGAAAGTTCATTGTTGGGGCTTGTAATAAAGAGGGATAGACCAACTCTAAACACGGGAATATTCTAAGCACTAACCAAATGCATTGACTCTATCTTAGCTCATGCTCATAGAGAGAACCCCCAAGCATGAGAAGGTGACCTAAACCCACACATAATCTATTGTACTCATGTCATAGCCCTTATTAACACCCACAATGGAAGAATGGAGGAAGTGGTAGGGAAACGACACCATCATATTAACTATATGTCCCATTTCATATGCAAGTGAAAGGAGGGGTTAATGTGAGTGAGGCTTGTGATCATTGTTAAACATGACACGGGGAAGGATAGATGAAAACCCCCCGTTAATGTTGTGCCTTTCTTGGCTTGCTTGTCTGCTGGTTATTTCTTCTCTTTCTTCTTCTCTTTCCCCAAGGTCAAGAATAACCCTTGCACCCTTGTACCTACCACTAATTATTTCTTCTGTTCCCTCAACATCTAGGAGGACCCCTACAATCCTTATCCCTGCCACTCCTAATAATGATGTTTTATATTAATAAATGAAGTATTATTTCTTATTGTAATTATCCTACTTATACCCTACTTAATTTTATACCATATTTAATTTTTAAGGAAATCTTATTAGGTTGCTAATCAATTAATTGTTTCTTTTGTTCCCTCAAGGTCAAGGATGATCCTTGTACCTATCACCCATAACAATAATGGTTTTTATATTAATAATTGAAATTATCATTATTATTTAATACTTTATTTCATACTAGTAATTATGCTACTTAGTTGTATATCATATTTAACCTTTAAGGGATCCTTGATGAGAGGGGAAAAGTTTAAGCATTTTACAAGAATTCAACTCGTGATTACAATGACCAAGTTCATATTGACTGAGGTCTTGTCTTTGGACCATTTCTCTTCTAAAATTTTGATGCCCGTCAAGTTATTATCTCATTTTTATAAATCAAAATGATGTTTGCTTGTTGTGAAATGCTTCTGTTATCTTCCCTGCAAGATAGTCTGCCATGCGCTTGATCTTGGCGGAACCTTCTCTTTTCAATGTTTTGATAAATTCTGCAGCAGCCTACCAAGAAAGCAATAAATACTATATGACTAAAGGAAATATATATCTATATTTTTGATTCAGACATCGGAGATTCCACAGTATTAAGATTTTCCTGCCAACGTTTCGAATCCCAACTGGGATCCATCATCAGGGCAACTTGAAGCTTGAGGAGTTTACTCTAAATTTCATCATGCGTGATTATACGTTTGTGTACTCTTATATACATCATTGAAGTTGGACAAAGCATACTTCGAAAGAAATGAAAAAAATTCACAACCCATGTGCATATAATAAAAGTATAAGAACCTAAAAAGTATGCTTACCTCAGGGGAGCTCCTAAAATTTCTTAGACACCTGACATCATTCAAGCTAGCCTGTCACATGATAATTTGCTATTTTAGTCCCAAAAAATAATGTTAAATCTGAAAGTAAAAAAACCACCTTTGATGCAAGGAAAGTATATGAACTAACAAGGCTGCACAGAATGTCAACGCTCATCTCTTTGATGCTGTTGTCTGTTTCAGAATGTACCATGGAAACAAGAATCTGCTTTGATAATCCACCATCAATCAATATTGAATATATTTCCCAAATATTTTAGAAATTTACACATTGAACTTGCTATATATACCTATGTTTATATAGAACTAAAAAGCTTTAAAGTACTGTGACATGACAAGGTGGTCACACATTCTTACATTATCGAGTTGATTTGAAATAAGAATCCTTGCACCTTGCTTCGAATTTGTATATGCCTTCAATATAGAAAAGTGTTAGTTTCTCTATGTGTAAGAAGTCTTGCATGCACAATGTGAAACTCCAACACATGTTTATGTGTTCATGCAACAATTTCTCATGTTTCATTGTTTTAAAATAAATTTATAAAAATAATAAATTCTAATTAATCAATTTGATAATTCCATAGATCTTATATAATGTCCTCTCAATTTGATAATTCCATGAATCTTAATTAATGTTATGAAAATAATTTAATATCCTCTTAATATGATAATTCTATAGATATTATTTAATATCTTCTTAATGATATTAAGATTGAATTCTCATTTTCTCTCCTATCCTTCCAAAATGGGGAGAAATGTGGAAGGAGTGAAATTTATAATGTCCTAGAATTTAGGTTACATTTGTAGCCTTGACTTGGTCACTAGTTTACTATTTATGGTCTAGCTTTATTGCATTGTTTAAATTAAGAGTATTAATGTATCAAGAAGGTATTCACACCTACTTTTATACCATGATATTAAGTAGTCATCACCGTTTTAATACAATGATACAACCCAATCATGCCTTCTTTGATACCATGATAGATTAATAAGATCTATTAGTTTTTGTAGCAACTGATGGTGTTCTAGTCTCGAGACTTTGTGGAGAGACTAAAACACAATAGTTCTCCAAAACCTAGAAATTGTTTTTGGAAATTTCACCTAGAGATAACTCAATTAAATTAATTAACCATCATTTAAATTGGTTAATTAATAGGAATTAATTGAGAAATGTGAGAATTCTCTAGAAACTCACATATATCGACTTGGAGATGATCTCAGCCATTGATTAAGTTTTAGTCTTAGCCGTTGGAGTCACAACTGGAGATTATAAGAAGAAGTCGATGGGTAGATAGAGAAATACACATCATAGTGAGTCAGAGCCAACAATGCGAGTTCCTTGGGCAGTTCGAGCTACCTAGCAACAGTGCTAGAGCTAGAGAGGGGTAGAGACAATGATTCGGAGGAATATTTTCTAGTTCTAGGGAGGCAAGGGAGGAGGCCGAATTATTTATCCAAGAGGCTGCGCAGGGACTGCATGGTGCCTCAAGAAGGCGGTTTGATTTAGCTAGAGAGGAGGGTGTTTCAGTTTCCAGGCTGTGAGGATTTTCCAGTAGGCAAGAGAGACACTTCCCAGTCTGTAACAAGTAGGACAACTTGATTAGCATCAATTCCGGGTTGAGCGTGTGGCATGCTACGCAGAGGTGATGTAGAGCTTGCGTAGAGGGCTTGAACGACTTGCTTTTTAGTTGTCAATTTGAGCTAGGATTGCTTTGAGATGGGGGTAAATTCTCTCAGGTGATTTTTCTAGTATTTCTCTTAGATTGGATAGCTAGGTGGGCATCCAAATTTATTGTACTCAGAATTCGTTGTTGCATAATAATAAAACTCTCAGTTGTTTCACCGCTTTTCTCGCATTGGGTTTTTCCGGGGACATTTGTCTAAAAACAATTGTGTCATTTTATATATGTGTGTGCTAATATTCCTCAGTTCCTATTTTTTCTTACACAATATTTTTTGTGGTGAAGAAATTGCAATGTGAATAATTCCTTATTTATTCATAAACAAGCCAAACTGCATAATTAATTTTACAATTAGAAGAATTATTTCTAGTGGTTGCATTTCAAGGAAATTTTCACATGGTATTAGAGCATATTTGACGAAAAGGAGGCTCAGAGTTGGAAGAAGGAAAATTTTGCTATTCAAAGGGAGCACTAGACCGAAATTTTTTGGGGTTGCACAGTGCCTAGTCAAGCGTTGCGAATCGTTGGACAGGGTTTGATTTTCCAACTATAGGTTGCAGGAAACTTTGATTTGTCTAGGGAAGCGATTCCAGCAGGCAAAGAGCAACAGCAGCTCAGTGTTTTTGCTTAAAAAAATTCTTGTCTAGACATAGAGGGTTTTATAGCAGTTTGCTAGAGTAGATTTAGTGTCAAGTGGAAGAGAAATAGCACAGAGATTTATACTCAAGATGTCTTCAATAAATTATCCAGAATTATCTAGTATGGCTATCGACAGATTTGATATCTAGTGGGCTTCAAAATTGTCTTCAAGATTGGAGGACAAATTTGCTTGCTTAAATAGTTCAGCTTCACAGGGTGTTTGGTAGATCGACAGTGGAGCGTCAGCTCAAATGGCAGGGGTTAGAGAATATTTCTCTAACTACAATGAAGAGTAGATAGGCTTCCAGATTATGATGGGAAATAGGACCAAGCACACTCCAGTGGGGAGAGGTACCATTGATTTTTAGAGTGAGTCAGGAGCAGGTACCAGTGCTACATATGTACTGCATGTGTCGGGATTGGGTGTGAACTTGATTTTAGTATCCCAGCTATAGGATAAGGGATATTATGTCCACTTCGTAGGAAGGTTTTTTTAAACACCCAAGCTGGAAGAGGGTGAAATAGATTAGAGTTCGAAGCAATAGGTTGTATAGGTTGCAGCTCGATTTTTCAATGGCACTGATAGGCTGTAATGTCCCCAATTAATTAATATGGTTAAGAATAATTTCCATTTTTGCAATTTTATCTTTGGCATTAGGACTTAGGAAAGGTGGATTAGGACTTGAGAGATACTTTGGCATTAGGACTTATGAAAGGTGGATTAGGAGGAATCACTTGGATTTTTAGGAAAAGAAGGCTTCCAAACATTAGAAAAGGTAATAAATCAAAGTGGAAATGGAATGTGGGGGCCACTCCAAAGGGAATTCGTACCCCTTAGGAGAGTTCGAACTTGTGGGAAGAAAGAGGAGAGAGAATTCAAATTGTGGGGGCCCCGTGAAGGAAGAGAGGGTGCAACAAGATAAATAGAGGTGGAGGGCCTCATTTTAGAGGATCGTTTGCTCATTTGATATTTGAATGGTTGTTTTCTTAAGATGGTAGCTGGGTCAATAGAGTTTTGTTTAACACACGAGATTTCCGAGGGGAAATCTTAACTCCTTCGGTGGACTTTGAGTGCCACCCTAGGGTAGCTTTCTACATTTTGGATTTGTTCTAGAGGGATTTCACAGGAAGACTCGAGTTATTGAGGAGCAGGCTGGCACAGGTAAAGGACCACACACTCTTGCGAGGAGTGAGCTTTATGACAGCATGGGTTCTGGGAATTTAGAGGCATATTCTCTTGGCACTTAGTAGTGATTTTGCAGTGGCTTGAAGGTTTGGATGAGTGGATTACATACAGGTCAAAATTTTTCTTCCTGGTCCAACACAGAAGGGGTTTGGCTGGGCCTACACAATCATTAGAGGAGCACGTTGATTGTGGAGGCTTGAACCGGAGTTGGGGCTGCAGATTTATCATGGGGGGCATAAGGATAATTCTTGGAGGTATTCTTAGCTAATTTTAGATGGATTTGGCAACTATTCTTTAGGAAAAACGAATTACCCAGCTATAGAGGGTGCTCACATTATTTGGGGTCAATTTTAGAAGGTTGGAATTAGGACCAATCATTTCTCGATTTTTATGGGTTTATTGAGAAGAGACCAAGATTAATTTAGCCGAATTTTCTAAGCACTCTAGTAGGGTCAAACAGATGTCTCTTTCCAACCATCACCTATTGGTAATATTGCTCCATTTTGTGGGTTTTCTGGTTTGAAGGACTAGGAACAATTCATTTCTTGGTCTTGTGGGAAAAATTAAGAGGAAGCTACAACATTAATTTCAAGCCAATCCAAGCATTCCAACAAGGAACTCAAACCACTTTCAGATAGCAGCAGTGGCATAATTTCTGGGCCAGCGCATAAGCTAATTTTCGGGCACACATGGAAGGTTGAGGAAAGGAGTTTGGGATCTGGGTTGTGCTAGGAGTTTGAGGAGATCATACGGGGAGTGGAGTTCAACAATTTTGAGGGAATTGGAAGGCTTATTCAACACATTTCAAGATAGGCCGTGTAAAAATTTCTGTTTTCCCACCTCGGTTTTCAGTTTCTCCTTATTTCTCCCATGTAGTTAAATGCCCTTTCCCATAACCATACATTCAACAAGCTGAAAAAAAAAATTAAATTTGTTGAAAACACAAATTCTGGAAATTTTATAGAATGCTGGAAATTGCAGAAATAAAAATCAGCAGTAATAAACAGCTATTAAAACACATTAACACACTGATATTTTTGGTCAACGTGACCCTGGAAAAACCCCCTACAACTCTTGGGGAAAACCAGTTTGAGAGCTCTTCTTTATTTCTGAAAAATGTCTTTTTACAGTAAGAGAAATATTCAGCAAAAATCTGCAAGAAAACTTTTACAACTTATCTCAGCCTTGCTGAAAAACTGTCCTGCTGAAACTTCGTTGTTGTTACTCCGCTGCTGAAACTCCGCTGCTGATACTCCACAGCTCACTATCCAGAAATATTCCTTGCTCTCTTGCTCTCCTTCTCTCAATCTGCTCATGAAAGAATTGAATTGAATGTGATATTTTCCTCATTTTCCTCCCTTAATATAACTCCAAATGACTTTGGGTGATCCAAGTGACTTTTGGGTGATCCCTAAATCCAATGGCTGAAATAGATTTAGATCAATGGCTGAGATTAAATGCACATTTAAATCTCACTTTCTATTTTTTTATTCACCCCACTTTAATAAAGACCCACTTAGTCATTTATTTCCAAAGTCACTTTTCCTTTCTAATTTTTCATTGACTTTATAAAAGTCACTTTAAAATTAGACTTAGTAACTTTATCACTTAAAGTCACTTTTAAATTAAATTTTAACTTTATAAAAATTATAAAGTCACTTTAGGAGAAAAATAAAAATCTTTGGACACTTTTCCCTAGGCCAAAGATCAAAGCCTAAGGGAACCACCTGTCCTCCGGTACCAAATTTCAACACTCCCTCTTACCGAGGAAGGTGTTCCTCACCACACCCATCTTGTCTCTGAAGTAAACATGCTTGCCCCGTGATAAGGCTTTGGTAAGAATGTCTGCTACCTACTCATCAGTGGAAATATACTCAAGCTTCTCAGCTCCCTTCTGAACATAGTCTCTGATGAAATGATATATGATCCCGATATGCTTTGACCTGTCATGAAATACTGGATTCTCCGTGAGTTTAATGCAACTCTGATTATCACAGTAAATCACTAAAGGTCTCAACGGCTGACCAAATAAGCCAAACAACATCTTGCGAAGCCAGATGGCCTCACAACTAGCTAGACTGGCTGCCATATACTCTGCTTCTGCTGAACTCAATGCTACTCACTGTTGCTTCCGGCTGAACCATGACACTACTGCTGAACCCAAACCAAAACAGCACCTGAAGTGCTCTTCCTATCAGAAGCACAACTTGCCCAATCAGAATCAGTGTATCCTACCAATCTCACTCCATCTCCCTGCCTGTAGTCCAGACCATAATCCATTATCCCCTGCAAGTACCGCAAAATGTGTTTGCAGCCACCCAGTGAACCTTCCTAGGCTCACACATAAACTGACTCATCGTGTTGACTGCAAAACAGATATCTGGTCTAGTGTTGACCAAATACATCAAGGAACCAATCAGCTGCCTGTACAATGTGGGGTCCACCAACTCGGAATCCGAAGCATGAAGCTTCTTCCAATTGGTAATCATCGGT
>APFE030756372.1:200601-235686 GCA_000404065.3 Pinus taeda
TGTTGTAGGTTCATCTGACCCTCCTTTAGAAGCCACAACTTTTGGTGGTGGAATGAAGTCAATCTGATGGTCGGTTTGTGAGATATCACCTACCCTAGTTTGATAATGAAGCCACTAATGTTGATGCTGTTGATCTAGGGTTTGCTACTGCTGATATGAATTAGATTTATTGTACTATTTCTCTCTGTTGAATTATTGAAGCTAAAAGAAGATTTGATCAAAGGGTTTCCCCACACATTTGGGGTTTGTCCCTGGCTAGCCGCCACATCTTGTGTCTCTTGTCTTGGCTTGTTTTCTGTCGATCGTTTAATGTTCTATCTGCACTTTATATATATGTGATTGCTAATCTGTGGAATATAATAAGAAAAAGAAGTAAACTGTTACAAGAATAGAACATACCATAACTTAACAATGGAGGACAGAGCCTTCAAGAAGTCTCGCAAGATGCCAGGAGGTGGTCAAAATGAGCCAGCAAAAGCTCCATTGGTCCAGCAGCAGGGACAACCATAGGGGCAACTAGTGGGACCACCAATAGGACAGTCACAGGGATGCAATACAGTGACCAGTACTAGCATTTCATCAGGTGCATGGGATCCAGTGAGTTCACAACAGACGGAGTAGTAGAGGTGGGATAAGGAGCTGGTTGAACCTCCAACCACTAGTGGTCAAACCAACAGGGAAGCTCGTCAGACATTGAGAGACGCATAGGAGTTCATTGTAGCTCCTAGGACAAGCAAGACAGAGCACAAACACCTGATAGGTATCAAGAATTGGTGGCACAAGCTGCAGAACCTTCTAGCTATTAAGAGGCTACACAACATTAGGTGTGGATAGAAGCCATGGTAGAGGAGTACAGTTCTATCATGACAAACGATGTTTGGGAGGTGGTTCCAAGACCTGAGGACAGGTCAGTGGTAGGTTCTCAATGGATCTACAAGATCAAGTATGTCGTAGATGGCAACATGGAGAAGTACAAGTCTAGGTTCGTGGAAAAAGGGTTTGCATAGAAAGAAGGGATAGATTACGAGGAGACCTTTGCCCCAGTTGCCAAATACACTTCTATATGGTCAGTTATATCCCTAGTAGCACAGATCAGGTAGCAAATTCACTAGATGGGCATCAAGACTGTTGATTTCCGGTAGCATCGGATGTGCTCTAAGTCTGGCACATGTATTTCAAAGAACCCAAAAATCGTTTTGGGAAATTCCACGCGGAAATAGTTGTATTAAAATAATTAATTATTTTTAATGGACCCTAAGTCTAAACATAGGAAAATAAAATAATTAAAGGGTATTAATATAAACTAGGTGTAACTTCTAGAAGAAGACGAGGATCAAGTAGAAATGATATTAGCCATTGATTAGCTTCTAATTTGATCTGTTGAATGTCAACGAGGAGATTATTTAAGGAGGCTTGAGGGTCACTTGGAAAAACACACCCAGAGATCAAGAGATCGAATTTATGAAGTGAGAAGTTCTCAGGAGGAAATTTTGATCAAGTAGATTTCTTGCAGTGAGGGGTAGTGAATATCCAGAAGAAGGAATTTTCCTGGGCTGGAAAGTACGAGGCAGAGAGAGGGCAGAATGACGTCTAGAAAGAGGCAGACGCTAGCCCATGCAAAGTTGACGCAGTGGCAGCACAAGCCTTAGAGGGAAATCAAATTCTTGTTGAGGAAATCGAGTTTCAGTCGCCGAGAGCCGAGGTGTGAGATCGGGAGGAAAAGATTTGAATTTTCCAGCCAGTAGAGGGACCAAAGAAGGAGCAGCATGATACCCAAAAGGGGTGACACAAGAACTGCGTAGGAGTGATGCAGTTCTGCACAGAGGGTGCATAAAGGCTCTAGTTTAGCGTGATCGGACTCAAATTTTCCCAGTGACAGGGTGAGACCATTTCACCATTAATTTTGTCCAATTTCTCTCTGTATCGGATTGCTAGTTGAGCATCCAAGAATTGTACTCAGATTTTCTCCTACATAATAATAAAACCCTTAGATCTGATGCACCAATTTTCCCGCACTGGGTTTTTCTAGGGACATTTGTCCAAAAATAACGATGTCAATTGTGTTGTATTTTCTTTCTTGCTCAATCTCTTGTTTCCGCATATAATTTAATTAAGAGAAGGTTGTAGTGTATATGTTTCAATATTTGCCATAGGAAACTGCAAATAATTTGGTTGATTAATCTAACAAATAGAAGAAGCATTATCAGTTGCTGCAATAGGGATTCCAGTCAAGGAATTTTCACATGGTATCCGAGCTAGTGCAGGTAAAGCAAGAATAACAGTACCAGAGAACCCAGCGTTGAGCAGAAGAGGGAGATTGAAAAATTTGCATGAGGCAGCAATTCGAAACCCCAGAGGGTTTGTGCAATCTTAGCCGGAATGCTGATTTTTCGAGGCAGTCTCTCTCTGAGTGAGTCGATAGAGAGGAAGGACTCCCAGTTCGAAAGTTTGTAGGGGCAGAGGGAGCAACGATGAAGCCTCAGCGTGAGGAGAAATTGGTGGGGTGTAGTTTTTCTGCAGGCCATTTTGTTGGGCAGAAAAACATCAGAAAAGAAGAGAAGCATTGTGAGGAAACTTTTGCTCAATAAGACTTCCTGCCAAGAAGTTTGTTTTCTTATTGGCTAAGCAATAACAGTAAGAACCAAAGAGGAGATTTTCGACACTTATGGCAAAGATGGCGACCAGTGGCTTGAGGGATCAGGATAGGTTGGACGAAGCATCCAACTATGTCATCTGGAAGGCTAGAATGTCATTCCTTCTAGATGAGCATGCCCTTGAGAGATATGTTGACAGTGTGGTGGTTGTGCTTGCAGATGCAGATCCGTTGAATAAGTACCGAGCTGAGATGGAAAAGGCAAAAAGAATGATCCTCAATGGAGTGAAGGATCATGTGGTCTGTCACATCGCTAGCAGAGGGACTTCTAAGGAGATGTGGGACACATTGTCTACGTTCTATCAGGGATCTTCCGAGCAATGAAAGATGTACCTTGAACAGAAGTTGAGATCTGCTTAGATGTAGAAGGGGGAGCGTGTGGATCCATTCCTCACGAAGCTTTAGGAGACTCGTGATGAATTGTCTACTGTGGGGCATACACCTCAAGATTCAGAGTTTGTTAGACTAGCCCTAAATTTTGTCTCAGATGAGTGGCAAGTCTTTGTCCAGAGTATTATGGGCAGCGCAGCTTTGTCGAATTGGGATGAGATATGGGCATCTCTAAAACAAGAGGAGTTGAGGAGAGACTTAGTCAAGGTTAAACTTGATGGACGCAGCAACAGTGAGTCGAAGCCCAAGGAGGAGGAGGAGAATGCAACCCTTGCATCGAAGGGATAGCAGGGGCAACGGAGACATAAGAAGGACATCTTGAAGATCAATTGTTTCAGGTGTGGAGAGATAGGTTACTACGCTACGCAGTGTCCTCTCAGGAAGAAGGACAAAGATGAGAAACACAATCCAAAGGCTGTGCCCGCGAAGATCGAGGAGCAGTTCGCCAAGACAGCCGAGATACCTCTAGGAGAAAGGTGGGCTGATTTAGAGTTGTAGTTCAAAAGAGATAGAGATATAGATGGGCAGGATCCTTGAGGAACCCACCTCTCGAATCAATTCCTTGCTATGGGAGCCCAGATCAGAAGTAACAGAATGGACTAGTGTTTGGAAGGTGCCGAGGAGTGTCAGAGAGACAGTTGCAGTGGCTAAGAGCGCCAGAGATTGAGTAGCGTAGAGTAGAGTTGGTAGTAGTGCATGGCACAAAGAAGAGGTTAGCAACAGCACAGTAGATTCAGAGGGTCAGCACAGAGACTAGTAGCAGTCAGGTTCCAGCATTCACATGGTTTCATACTGAACATAGTTCAATAATTTGGGATGTTTTTCCATTGTTGATGGAGGAGCAGCGAAAGTTTACAGTGCAGAGGTAGTTGGCAGTGCCAGTGCCAGCAGCAGAATGGATGCAGAAATTCAGAGGGAGCTGCAGTACGGATGCAGTGTTGAAAGTGGCAGGGTCAACAGTAGTACAAATGTGACATTTGCACAGCCGTTGATGGACAGCATGTCAGACATCAGAGTCGCAAAGGACAATGTTATGAAGTCAGAGTGATGCTTCAATGGGAGGCATTGCTAGAGCACATTCCTTGCTAAGAGGGAGTGTTGATTTCTGATAGCATTGAATGTTCTCTAAGTCTCAAATTTTGCAGGAAGGCTTGGGTACATGTATTCCAAAGAACCCATAAATCGTTTTGGGAAATTCCACTGAGAAACAGTTGTATTAAAAGAATTAATTATTTTTAATGGGACCCTAAGTCTAAACTTAGGAAAATAAAATAATTAAAGGGTATTATTACAAACTGTGGGTGTGACTTCTAGAAGAAGATGAGGATCACGCAGAAATGATCTTGGCCATTGATTAGCTTCTAATCTGGGCCGTTGAATGTCAACGAGGAGATTATTTAAGGAGGCTTGAGGGTTAGTTGGAAAACACACCGAGAGACCAAGAGATCGAATATCTAAAGTGCGAAGTTCTCAGGAGGAAATTCTGATTGAGTAGATTTCTTGCAGTGAGGGGTAATGAGTATTAGGAAGAAGGAAGTTTTCCTGGGCCAAAGAGTACGAGGCAGAGAGAGAGTAGAACAACGTCTAGAAAGAGGCAGACGCTAAACCACACAGTGCTGACTCAGTGGCAATGCAGGCCTTAGAGGGAAATCGAATTCCTACTGACGAAATTGAGTTTCCGTAGCCGGGAGTTGGGGTGTGAGACCGGGAAGTTAGAGATTCGAATATTCCAACCAACAGAGCCTCCAAAGAAGGAGCAGCGTGATACCTAGCAGGGGTGACAGAAGGATTACGTAGGAGTGACACAGCTCTGCGCAGAGGGTATACAGAAGCTTCAATTCAGCGTGATCAGACTCAGATTCTCCCAGTGACAGGGTGAGATCATTTCACCATTCATTTTGTCTAGTTTCTCTCTGTATCGGATTTCTATTTGAGCATCCAAGAATTGTACTCAGATTTTCTCCTGCATAATGATAACACCCTCAGATATGTTGCATCAGTTTTCCCGCATTGGGTTTTTCCGGGGACTTTTGTCCAAAAATAACGATGTCAATTGTGTTGTATTTTCTTTCTTGCTTAGTGTCTTGTTTCCGCATATAATTTAATTAAGTGAAGGATGTAGTGTATATGTTTCGATATTTGTCATAGGAAACTCCAAATAATTTGGTTGATTAATCTAACAAATAGAAGAAGCATTATCATTTGCTGCAGTAGGGATTCCGGTCAAGGAATTTTCACAAAGACAACGATCTTGAACAAGGTGATAGAGGAGTAGGTGTGCATAGAACAACCAGACGGCTTCGAGACACATGAGAGATACATAGATGTGTGCAGGATGAAGAAAGCTCTATACAGGCTTAAGAAAACTCCCAAGGCATGGTATGGACGAATCAACAACTAATAGGAGGAGATGGAATTTGTCAAGAGTGAAATAGATCCCAACCTTTACTACTTGATTGTAGAGGATGAGCTGTGAGAATTTATGAATCTAGTACATCAGAAACCCCTACTGCAATATCTGGTTTATTATCTCCTACTTGTTCTTTACATTAACAACTTATTTATATGCATAAATATTGAGATAAACACAACTGCAGCGTTCACAAACATACAGATCAACAATTGAAATAAACTGAGACAACACAAGGGACACCGTTATTTTTGGACAATTATCCCAGGAAAAACCCAATGTGGGAAAACCAGTGCAGCAAATGAGGATTTTATCATTATGAAGATTTCTGAACACAACTAGGGTGCCAGAAATGGCTCACCCTTTAGAGATTATCCTTGGTAGAAGAACCTTTCTTACGGAGGCAGATATTTCGGCTAATTAGCAACCGGATGATTGACCCCACAGTAACTTCGAGTATTCGAGAACTGCGTCACCCTCCTACGGCTCTACGTCAGCTGATCAGCACTCAATCTTTCCCACGAAATCACCTCAGCGCAGCCTCTTCAGCGCAAAGTCAGCTCTACAGCCTCTGCACTGCCTGCGTCAGCCTATGTGGCTTCTGCGTCAACCTCTTGGCCTTCTACATCCTCTATGCTGGCCTCTTCAGCCTCTACGTCAACCCTTGTTACCTCTGCGTCAGCCTTCCTAGGCTCTGTGCTCTCTCTCTGACACTTTCTATGCCTCTCTAATATGTATTCTCGGCCTCCTGCTGAATTGCCCCTCACTACAACAGATCACTAACTCGATTATCAGCAAACCCTACCCCAAAAAATCGAATTGACTTATCTCTCAAGTTTTTTGGTATGTCTCCAACTGACCCTCAAGCCTCCTCTTATACTTTTCCTGTTGCTGATTCAACGACTGAGATTAAGTCCCTAATCAATGGCTAAGACTAGATTTGGCTTGATCCTTGTTATTTAGAACTTTCTCACCCATATTATATTAATACACATTAATATTTTAATTTTCCCAAGTTTGGACTTAGGGTCTCATTAAAAATATTATTTATTTTAATATCTCTCCATCCGGGTGGAATTTCGCCAAATGATTTCTGGGTCTTGGAGATCTCATTTGCCTTAGCCTCTCCACCAATTTTCATGGCTAGATCACATCCAATGCTACCAAAAATCAACATGAGCCACTCATCCTAGTTTTGTATGTGGATGACCTCCTCTTAATAGGGTTATCAAGGCTCATAGAAGACTGCTAGAGGAACCTAGTAGTAGAGTTTGACATGAAGGACTTGGAGCCAATGCACTATTTCCTAAGATTGGAAGTGTGGCAAAAGGATGGGAGATCTTCCTTGGTCAAGGGAGATATGCTACAGATATTCTGAAGAGATTTAGAATGCTTGATTGTAGACCTATGTCTACACCCATGATCACCAACTGGAAGAGAATAGACATATCGGATGACAAAGATGTTGACCCCACCTTGTATAGACAACTCATTGGTTCTCTCATGTATCTCGTCAATGTTAGGCTAGATATATGCTTCGTGGTCAACACTCTCAATCAGTTTATGGTGGATCCGAAGAGAGTACATTAGACAGTATCGAGGCACATTTTGAGGTATTTGCGCGGCATAATAGAGTATGGGTTCAAATATACCTGAGGGGATGACATCAGAATACGGGGATTCAAAGATGCAGATTAGCCAAGTAGCTCAGTGGATAGGAAAATTAGCTTTGGGTACTACTTCAACGTTGGATTAGAGATGGTTCCTTGGTGCAACTGAAAGCAAAAGTCAGTAGCACTGAGCTCTGCAGAAGTAGAGTATAGTAAGCTATATGGCTTCGGAAGCTACCGGTAAGCTTGTTCAGGCAAAGGATGGAGGTGACCAGTGTCTACTGTGATAATCAAAGTTGCATCAAGCTCTATGAAAATCCATTGTTGACAGGTCGAAACACATAGATATTCGATGTCATTTCATTAGAGATTGTGTGCAGCGTGGAGCGGTCCAGCTACAGTATGTTCCCACAGAAGATCAGGTTGCAGATATACTCATGAAAGCTTGAGGGAGAGCTAAGTTTGTCTATTTCAGAGAACAAATGCATATAGTGGAGAACCTGTTTCAGTAGCAGGGATAGAGTATTTTGGATGCTTCTCAGTTGTAGTAGTTGTAGTAGCAACAAAAATAGTTGAGAGGGAGTGTTTGTTGGGTTGTAGTGTAGATGCAGAGTTGGCAGTAGTATAGGGTCTACAGTGCAGTACAGCAACAATAAAGATGCAATAGGGTTCAGCTACAGTCAATGGCAAATGAGTCAGAGTTAGTGTAGTGGTTGGTGGATAGTGGTAGACAACTTCAGTTTCCAGACATCAACAAAGTGTATGGAGGATGATGTAGAGATAAGGTGTTGTAGCAGGAGTGAAGCATTAGAGAAACCACCCTCCTTGCTAAGAGGGAGCGTTAGTTTTTGTAGCATCGTATGGTGTCCTAGTCTCAAGACTTTGTGGAGAGAATAAAACACAGGAGTTCTCCAAAACTTAGAAATCATTTCTGGAAATTCCACCTAGAGATAATTAAATAATTGACCATCATTTGAAATTTTCCTAAGTCTAACTTAGGAAAACTGGTTAATTAATAGGAATTAATTGAGAAAGGTGAGAATTCTCTAGAAAATCTCACGGATCGACTTGGATATGATCTCAGCCATCGATTAAGTTTAATATTGCCTGTTGGAGTCCCAACTAGAGATTATAAGAAGAGGACGATGGGTAGATGGAGAAATACACATCACAGTGAGTGAGAGCTAGCAATGTGAGTTCCTTGGGCAGTTCGAGCTAGCCAGCAACAAAGTTTGAGCCAGAGAGAGGACGCACGGTTAGAGAGGGGCAAAGACAGTGATCCGAAGGAAGATTTTCTTGTTCCAGAGAGGCAAGAGAGGAGGCTAAATTATTTCTCCAGGAGTCTACGTAGGGACTACATAGTGCCTTAAGAACGCAGTTCGATTTAGCTAGAGAGGAGGTATTTTAAGTTTCTAGAGGCCGGGAGGATTTTCTAGTAAGCAGGAGAGACACTTCCCCAATCAGCAACAAGCAGGAAAACTTGATTAGCATCAGCCCTCGGTTGAATGTGTGGCAAGCTGTGCAAAGGTGATGTAGAGCCTCCGTAGAGGGTTTGGATGACTTTCTTTTCAGTTGTCAGTTTGAGTCGGGATTAATTGGAGACGAGGGTAAATTCTCTCAGGGGATTTTTCCAACATTTCTCTCAAATTGGATAGCTAGTTGGGCATCCAAATTTATTGTACTCAAAATTCACTGCTGCATAATAATAAAACCCTTAGCTACTATTTTCCCGCATTGGGTTTTTCCAAGGACATTTGTCCAACTATAATTGTGTCATTTTTTATGTGTCTGTTCTAGAAATTCTCCGCTCCTATTTTTTCTTCCACAATATTTTTTATGGTGAAGAAATCGTAGTGTGAATAATTCGTTATTTTGTCGTAAACAAAATAAATTGCATAATTGATTTTACAGATAGAAGAATTATTTCCAGTTGTTGAATTTCAAGAATTTTTTCACAAGATCAACGCTGGAAACTCATCCATCAAATATAGGACCCTAGAACTGTAGTGGAGAATCCCTACAGGAAAACACCACTTTAAGCAATGTTTCATTCCCTAATTCAACGACACAATGTAATGCACAATGAGGTTCAATGATCCTATAAACAATTTCATTGCTAACCTCACTAGCCTCATCGTGTTTTCATATAGATATTTGTTAGGTTATAGGCTCCTTGAACACTACAGTTGTGCTTCAAATGAACTCTTACATAAAATAAACTCATAATCCGATCATTTTCCTTCAAGATTACAATTAGCTAGATGTTCTTGTAATCATCCTATTGGCCTCTCCTACCTTCTTAACCTTTGACATTCTGCTTTCCACTATTGATACACTTGATCAGTGGCCTCCTCCTATCTTTACAATTATTTGCACACTCTCATCTCATTATGTCCTTCATTCTACTATCGCTGCTCAAGCTTGTCCCTGTACATTTTCTCGAAGTTTGCTAAAGTTTCCCTTTTTTGTTTATAGTAATGGTGATCGAAGTTTGTAAGTGTACATTGGTAAGTTCATCTAACATGCACACTAGGTGTAAATGATGCCCAATGATGCCCAAAGGCAGTGATAAGATGAGTTGTTGTGTTTGGCCAAGTTGGTGTAAATGATGCCCAAAATACGTTAGGTCTTACTCAGTATACCACCTCAACATAGACATGGCATGAATTAAACACTAAATATATTGTATTTACAATGCCTAATTTTTTATTTTAAGATTATTTTCCATGGAGAAAACTAAAGAACTATACAATATCTTTAAAGCTAGGATAATATATTTTAGGATAGATTGATGAAAGTTGAATATTTATTTATATTTTTAATGACCAATTTTTAGAAATATTTTTTCAAAGATATGTTATTTTTCAAGATATTTAAAATTTATCTATATTTTTATATTTGAACCTTGTTGCAGCATTCACTACAAGAAAGTATTCTCTTCTCTATTTGTACATATTTATTTCCTATACACATCACACGAACTTGGACCTCTTGAGATAAAGTCCAAAATCTCAAGCTTGTGTGAGTGCAACTAAGAGGGAGGCCATTGCCACCTCACCAACCTTCATCTTCACTTTAGGTTGGCTATCCTTTGGCTCAAGGGGGCTTCCCTAGGTTAATATTGTTTGGATTTAACGCATTGAGTTTCAAGGTGGTATGAAGAGTATATCCAACAAAATGGTTACAAGTCTATTCAAGAAAATGAAAGTGATGGGAGGCCTAGTGTCATGACCCCAAGGGTTGCGCATGGTTACAAGGAGTTATTGGTGCACCGTGACCCCTAAAGTGTGTGGCACATACATGTTTCACCCCTACCAACTATAACACAATGTTAGTTCACCCAAACTACGCCTCTACTTCTTCTCTTATTCAAGTGTTAGCAAAATATTAACTTAACCAGTTTTCGTCTTTAAAAATGTGCAATACAATTGTAAACATGCAACACCATTATCGACACATATACAACCAATATAGAGGGTGGGAAACATTCATCATAACACCCACAAATCATCATCATATAAGAACAATACAATTTACAATAAACAAGTCCTGACACTTGGCCAAATACTACGACTCAACTTGCAATCGCGCACAAGATATCTTACAAGCTCGACCAATGTGGTGTATCATAAGCACATCATCGCAAGAATCCTAGAGTGCAAGTCTCAAGTCCCCCTACTGCATTCCATGACCAAATGGTACCTCTGTATGAAATCGTTGCTCCTTGCCGAACTCCGAGGTTTTGTGTAGTGGAAACCCCAAATTTGGCCCAATCACCAAGCTTCTTTTTCACCCAACCAAACTCCAAAATTCTACCCAAGTCTACCAACTTAAGATATCTCACATCCACACAGTGCGATATCTCTCTAGGTGGTCATGTCTTTTCTCTCTACAATTTCGCACGACCTCATCGCACAACACCAACTACGGTAGCAATATCTCTCTACAACGCCACATGACTCTTCATCACAACCAACCATCCAACTACTTATGGAATGAACAACCAACAACCCAGCTCGCGCGTCTTGCCTCCCTAGAAGAGTCGCAACATAAACAATAAATTTTTGCCACATTGTCTTGGTCTGTTCCACAATTCATCCAAATCTAGTTCATTCCACCAAATGTTCTGCATCACAACATGCCAACTCTTGGCTTGAACGACGATCATTCCAACTCTACTGCACGATTTGTCACATGGTCATTCCAACTCTGTTGCATTGCTTGTCACATAATCCATTTTGTTTCATGCTTCGCTATGAATTGTTTTGACCTGTTCAAGTGGCTTGTATCCCATACCACAGATTGAATTTTGGTCTTCTTCGTTCTGCCCATAGAGCTGAACCACTTCGTCCTGTTCAATCAAACTTTGTCTGCCTACAAATATATAGTATATGGCAGGGCACCCAATCATCACAAAGGTTAAGTGGGCACGCCCATTGGGTGTCCTATCGGTTCTCTTGCCCGAGCCAACCCATCGCAACATATAACATACACATAACCTGGCCCACTCATTTGTGTGGGTGTGCCCAATGCATCACACGCCCATTTGGGTTGATGCCCCTGGCGCACCTTCACAACCGAAGGCCAAACTGCATGTGTTGCTCATGCCCAAGTGTTCCTTAGCCAACCAGTCATGAATTATTTCTATTTGGGCGGGGAACCCCAATTTTCATTTGGGTACCCCACCTGAACAATCAAACTCGCCCATGCGCCCATATAAAAGGCCAACTTGTGCGATACACCCGTGCAGCATCTAAAGGTGACATCGCATGACTGCACTACAACTCTGAGGGCTTGACAATAGGAGACTAGTTCCTTTTCAATGTGCATATGGGGTCAACTAACGCCTCCTTTGAAAAGATATAAGTAGATCTAGGGTGATGAGTAGGGTTGTCCACTAAACAATAGAAGATACACCTAGTACTTTCAAAAGATTCAAGGTAAACATTAGGGGAGAATTCTCCACTAGAAACCTTCATAGGATTTATTAAAGAATAATATGAAGAGAATGCACCCTTACTATTAGACAAGTACATTTGCACTTAATGATTATTCATAAACAAATTCAACTAGACTTAGAGAGATCACTTACTAAAGAAATCATGTGCAACCATAGACCCTAGCCATGAAAATTCCATAGAAATTGAACACATTCACAAGATCATCTCTTCTATGAGGCACATTTAATCATCCATCCATAGCTCCAATTAAAAGATAAACAATTTTTTACAAAATCTCAAATATTTCAGAGTTTTATTAAGGGATTTCTCCCCCAATCCATCCATGATTTACAAATGAGGAAGGGCATCTCTATTTAAAGAGAGATTCTCAACCTCCTTTATAATTAAAAATTAATTAATTAAAATCCCTTAATCTAGCTTATGGAGGGGAAAAAACCCTCTTCTCTAATCCATTAATCTAAAATACATGAAATGCGAGCTATTCAAGCCATAACTAAAACTTTCCACACCAAACAACCCCCAAAGAGAAAGACACTTCCACAAATGAGGGAAAGAATGCCTTCAACATGTAGCATCTAGCTTCAAAAGGCCCTTCAACAATGTACGTTCATCCAATCAAACCTTCTATGATCCTCCCAAAGTGGGCGCACAAGCCCCAACATGCATAAACCATCCAAAGGACTATCTAAGAAGGATTTCTCTTAATGTGCAGATAAATATTCCAAATACCTAGAGTGGGCTCCAAGCAAGAGCATATATACAATAGAGGCTCCAACAAGCCATGTCCAACATCCAAAGTATCTCCAAAGGGTTTGCTTCCTTCACCAATCAAACAAATAACACCTCTAAATCTTCCTTTACATGTCAATATATGTGGGATTCCAAGATACAATATGTAGCCTTCCCAAAGGTGGGAAAGATCTCCAAGTCATGGTGTACAAATTCCAAAGATGCCCCTAAAACAATATCACTATTAAGACTCACAAGGGTTAGCTTTGTCCAGATCTATCTTTAAAGTCAACCCTGATACCCACCAAAAGTGGGTGACCCCTAGCAGAAACTTCTCTTATTCATCTCTGCTAGTTGGCAACCAACAACCCCTGACGACTACCTTGTAGCCAATGTGGTGTGCCTTTCATATCTCCACCAGTGATATGTCTCCTCACCCCTTTGTCAAGAGAACATGTTGGAAGGTGGGATTCTGACTAAAAGGTACTTTATTTTGCAATCAGGTGCTTATGCTTGTTTGGTATTTTGACATAGATTATGGGTTAACTTGGAATAAAGAAGGGTCTTGGCCATAGTCTTGTTCCCTCACCTTAAATGGGGAGTTAATTTTCAATCCTAGTTTAGTGGGACCTCCCTTAATGGCCCATGGCTTTACGAAGGGGCACTTCTTGGGAAGCCATGATAGAGATAATGTAGCCCCATCACTCCCCATTCCATACTTATCACTTTCCATCTTACACTATGAGCCCCTATTACACCTCCCTTCTTCGGGTTCTGTTAGTTTTTGTAGCATCATATGTGTTCTAGCCTTGAAATTTTGTGGAGAGGCTACAATATAGGAGATCTCCAAATCCCACAAATCGTTTCTGGAAATTCCACCTAGAAATGAATTAATTAGATTATTAACCAGTTTTTTAAATATTTTATTAACCAATTTTTTAAATATTTCCTAAGTCTAAACTTAGGGAATATGGTTAATTAATCAGAATTAATTAAGTCAAGCGTGAATGATCTAGAAACTCACACGGATCAACTTCAAGTTAATCCTAGCCATCAATTAAAATTCAATCTTGGCCGTTGGAGTCCCAATAGAGGATTATAAGAAGAAGTCGATGGGTACTTGGAGAAGACACTTGTGCAGTTCGATTTCATGAGCAGATCGATTTCCTCAGTAGCAACATTCAGTTGCTGGAGAGAGAGCCAGATAAATCGAAGCAGTGAGAGAGGGGCATGGGCAGTGAAGCCAGAGGAAGATTTCTTGATCCAGTGAGTGCATTTGTCGAGAGTTAGAGAAGCTACAAAGAGGCTGATGCAGAGCAATGAAATAGCCTCTAGAGGCAAAGTCGAATTGCTGGGGAGAAGCGGAATTTCAATGCCAGACACCGGGCAGAGGTTCAAGAGGCCAGGAGAGATGTTTTCCCAGACAACATCCAGTTAAATGGCTCGAGGAGAAGTTGTTCGAAGCTGAGAGCAGCAGCAACTGCGCTAGGGTGATGCAGTGACTGCGTAGAAGCAGTTTGGACGGCTCAATTTGAGCTAAGGTCAGTGTCGAGATTTGCCTGTGGAGTGAGGAATTTCACCTCACTAGATTTTCTTGCCAGTGTTTCTATGTAGGATTTCCAGTTTTAGCATCCAGTTGTACTCATATTATTTCACTGTTGCATAATAATAAAACCCCCAACTGTTGCACCGCTCTTACCGAGTTGGGCTTTTCTAGAGACATTTATCCAAAAATAACTATGTAAATTTATGTGTGTGTGTTAGCATTTCTTCCAACATTTATTCTTTCGTAGTTTTATTTATGTAGGTTGCAGTGTGAGTTGTTCAGCATTTGGTTTAGGAAACAATAAATAAATTGTTAAATTTAATTAACAATTAGGAGAATAATCTACAACTGCTGCAATAGGATTTGGGTCACCGAATTTTCACATGGTATTAGAGCGCAGACGATCAGTCGGAGAGCTCAGTATCGAAGAAAGGAGTTTCGTTTTTCAGTGTGGACAGCAGATCAAAACCCCAAAGGGTAGCACAGTCACTTTTCCAAGAGGCCAAATTTCTTGAGGAGATTAGATTTTTCTGTGAGGGGCAGAAATATTTGATCTTTCCAAATCAATGGATTCCAGAGGAAGAGGGAGCAACTAGTATTTTCACAAAGCAGATCTCTAGATGGACGCAGTAGTTTTGCAGAAGTTTGCTAGTGCAAAGTTAATGTCGGGTGGAAGAAGAGCACACACAGAGGGAAAATTTCACTCAGGGGATCTCCAGTCTTAGAGATCTAATTTTTCCTAATTGCAGATTGGAAGTTGCTGTGAGCAGATTTTCTCACTCTAGAAGGGATGCGAGTAGCAGATTTAACAACCGAGCAGAGGGAGAGAGGGATATTTTCAAGGTTTATTTCTCCAATTTTTTAGTTTCCATATTTTGTAGCTCTGCAGGGATGGCCATACGAGATTGCTAGAAGAGGCCATGCGAGTTATCCATAGTGCAGATCTGGGCAGTAGATCGACTTCCAATTGTTGGAGGCAGATGCTGGAGGAAGTATGAGTTGTCTAGTGTGAGTTGCAAAGAAATGAAGGGTCCCAACCAGGGAATAGGCTCGAAAGGAGATAGTGAGGCACCAAATCAAGGTGGAGGAGTATGAGACTCTCGTGTACCAGATGGGCAGGGTCCAACATAGTTGCAACAAGGAGATCAACCAGATCAGTTCCAGATTGTTGCAGCAGGACCATCACCTTTGCAACAGGAGCCCACAGTATCATAATAGCAGGTTCAGTGTCAGCAAACGCAATTTGTTATTAGACAGTTGCAAATCTAGCTGCAGTCAGTTTTCGGGAGATAGTCGCAAAGCTAGATGCAGTGACACAGGCAGTGCGAATTGCCCAGTTGCAGGATGCAAGTGCGGTTCCAGCCAAAAGATTCCCAGTGTGGAGCTATGCAGTGCAATTTCCATTACAGGACGATAGTGCGAGTTTCCAGGAGGGAGCAAAGAGATTTACCATAGGGAGATCGAGACTCAGGGGGAGTCTGGTTTCAGAGGGAGCATCCCTCTTGGAAGCTAGTAATTTAGGATCTAAGGAGATCATACTCATTATTGTAGTAGTTGCAGCCGCAGTGCAGAGGTAGAGCACCAATATGAGTAGATCAGAGTCCCAGAGTTACAAAGATAGGCAAGATCCTTGAGGAAGTCCACCTCTTGGACCAATACCTTGCTACGAGGGCCCACAATATTTAGTAGCAGGATGGAATAGTGACCGTTGATGCAGTCAAATGCTTGGGGAGCGCAGTGCAGAGTTGGCAGCTGTGCAGTTGACACCAATATTTTAATACTCCGACTCTGACTCCGACTCGGTCGAGGGTCGACTCTGACTCCGACTCCGACTCGGTATCGACTCGGCCGGCTCGATTTCAATGACTTGGTCGTTGTAAAAAATACATTAAATATTTATTTTTTATAAAAACACATAATTTTAAAGATTTTCATTCATGTTTCCAAACACACAGCATTAGAATATAGATGGAAGACAACATATGATCAAAGTAGACTCATGAATATATCCATTATATCAAAATGACACCCAGTGCACTGTCCAATACATACATGATGATGATATAGCGATCAAAACAAAAACACATAACCAAGGAGGCTATAAATGGCCTATACAACAAAAGTCTGTGACCAGTACTACTGGTTACTGCTAGAGTTGCCAACATCATCTGGCTTAGTGTTACTTGGGAGTGGGAGCGAAAGTGAGGAGCGAGAGCGAAAACAGGAGCGGGAATGACATTTTCAGAAGCTCCTAGTTTGGGAGCGAATCCCAGAGGAGTTCGACAACCAATGTCACTAGCATCAAGGTACATAGAGGGATTGGTGCTCTTGATTAAATACGAGTTCCATACCTTAATCACATGACAAAATTCAATGGAAACATTGCAATCCTCCAATCTTGAAATCCTGAAAAACTGATAAGTCTGCTGGATTTTGAATGAAATCTAAAATTCTACTTTCTCCATATGAAATCCAATGAGGCTAGAACCACTCTCAAACATCCTGAGTCATTTCATGGTAATGTTAAAAATTAAAGTAAAAGGATGAAAATGAAGATTAAGGAGAATGTCACTTTTACTTTAAGAATTTAACATTACCATGAAATTTGAATAGCATATCAATACTAGGAGAGGGGAATGGACCCTAAATAGCATTTAACTAATTTAGAAAACACCTTGGAGTCCAAACCAATCAACAAACACTTCAAAATTTCATTAAAAAATGACAAATTGTTGTTTTGATGGGGTTGTGGGCCGTAGGTTATGACTCGGCCGAGTCAATATGGAAACGGTCGAGTTGGCCGAGTCATGGCTGACTAGGCCTCTCGAACCGTTTCTTCCACCGATTCACAATTCTGGGCATTAAAACGGATCAACTCAGCCGTTTTCGTTTCGAATTGGCCGAATTTTAAAACTATGGTTGACACAATGCAGATTCAGCAACGGTGCAAATTCCTCAGTGGAAATGCAAATGCTAGTACCAGCCAGAGACTCGAGACAAATGCATCATACTCATCATAGTTGATTTGGTATTTAGGATGCTTCTCAGTTGCAGTTGTAGCACCAACAAATGAGAGGGAGTTGCAGTGCAGTTGCAATGTTGGCAACAGTTTAGCAGGCTCAACAGCAGCACAGATGCAACGTATAACAAAGTTGCATAGTGGTTGGTGGGCAACATGGCCAGCCATCAGCAGTGTTATAGGAGATGGTGCAAAGACACGGTGCTACTACAGGATGTGCAGTAGAGCACTAGAACACATTCCTCGCTAAGAGGGAGTGTTAGATTTTGTTGCACCAGATGTGTTCTAGCCTTGAAATTTTGTGGAGAGGATAGAATACAAGGGATCTCCAAATCCCAGAAATCGTTTCTGGAAATTCCACCTAGAAATGACTTAATTAGATTATTAACCAATTTTTTAAATATTTCTTAAGTCTAAACTTAGGGAATATAGTTAATTAATATTTTTTAATGGGACCCTAAGTCTAAGCTTAGGAAATTAAAAATATTAATGGGTATTAATCTAATTGTGGGTGTAACTTCTAGAAAAAGACAAGGATCAATCTAAAATGATCTTATCCATTGATTAGCTTTTAATCTGGGCCGTTGAATGTCAACGAGAAGATTATTTAAGGGAGCTTGAGGGTAATTTGGAAAACACACTAAGAGATCAAGAGATCGAATTTCTGGAGTGAGAAGTTCTCAGGAGGAAATTATGATCGAGGAGATTTCTTACAGTTGAGGGGCAAGGATAGTTGGATTGGAGTATATTCTCCAGAGCCCAGGATACGCAGCAGAGAGAGGCAAAGAGACACCAGAGGGGAGGATGAGGCGGAGTTGGAGCTTGGTGGGGGAGATAGCGAGAATCCAACAGAGAGGGGACCACCACCATCCCCTGTGAAAATTTCTGAATCTAACAAGTTAGAAATCCTACTGCAATCACTGGTATATCATCCCCTACTTGTTATTACATTCAACAAGTTATTTAATTTAAAAAAAGTGATGAAAAACATTATTGTAGACTACACTGACATACAGATCATAAACTGAAACAAATATGAGACAAACACACAAGGGACACTGTTATTTTTGGACAACACGTCCCCAAAAAAATCTGATGTAGGAAAATTGTTGTAGCACATATGACGGTTTTTTATTATTAAGCAGTAGTTCTGAATACAACTTTGGATGCCCTCTCAGCTATCCAGTTATAGAGAAAATATACTGGCATAAACCTAAGTGAGATTACCTCACTTCACCCAGCAAAATCCCTTTGATCCGGCAACTAGACTGACTATCCTTGGCTACAACTACGCTGCCTCTTTGCAGTAGCTGCGTGGGCCTGCGTGGAGCACTCTGAGACACTGTGTCAGCTCTACGCTACTTCCTCTGCCTCCTGGAGCTCTGACGTCAGCCTTCTCGGTTGATCCTGCTGCTCGTCGACTGAGTTCGGACTTCTGCAAGAGAGCATGTCTTCCCCTACAATGGCATTGTGTCAAGTAATGCGTGGGCTCTCCTGGCCCAACGTCAACCTCCCTCAATCTGCGTTGCCTCCTCTGGCGTATCTCTGCCTCTCCCTATTAAGTATTCGGGGCCCCGGAGAAGATCCTCCAACCCCAACTATCCCTGCCCCTCTTCTACAACTCAGATCACCTGTTCGATTTTCTCAGCAAACCACGCCCCAGAAAAATCAAACTGACTGATCAATATGGTTTATCTGTAATTGACCCTCAAGCCTCCTCTTATACTTTTCCTGTTGATGAATCAACAGCCGAGATTAATTCCCTAATCAACGGCTAAGATTAAAACAGACTTGATCCTCGTCTCTTAGAATCTTCTCACCCATATTTTTATTAATACTCATTAATATTTTTATTTTCCTAAGTTTAGACTTAGGAACCCCATTAAAAATATTAATTATTTTAATAATTCATCATCCGGGTGGAATTTCTCCAAACGATTTTTGGGTCTTGGAGATCTCATGTACTCTAGCCCCTCCACAAATTTTCAAAGCTAGAGCACATTTGATGCTACCCAAAATCAACACCCCCACCACATGGGGGAGCACCTTTTGCACCATCTGGGGGAGTCCTAGCTTCCTTGTGTGTGGCTCCCAAATTTTGACCATGAGGATCAGAGGCACAGTGCAGGGGCAGCTTGTCTCAGTTTTAGTATACAGTGGAGCCACCCACAATTTTATTGATGCTTAGATGGTCCAAAGGAGGGGCATCACCACTACAGAGTTTGAGGGGTTTTCAGTTCTAGTGCGAGGAGACAGAACTATGCAGTGCACTCGATATGTTCCCTCTCTGACAGTGACCATGGGGAACTATTCGATGATAGACCACTTCTTCGTGGTGGGCATACCAGACAACAATGTGGTGATGGGTGTCCAATGTTTGTATTCCCTTGGATGAGTTACCACTGATTGGGGGCAGCTAGTGATGGAGTTTACTAGGTTGGATGGTAAGTTGGTGGTTCTTCAAGGCATGCATTTGTATCCTCCATAGACAGTTTTGGCCCACAAGATGGAGGCCAATTTGAGGCATGGATACATAGCGTGGGCAGTGGAGTTGAGGATTTCAGGGGCTGGGGCCCAGGAGAAAGGCCAAGCCACCACATCCAGACATACACATGATACTGGATAGATATCCGGTAGTTTTTAGAGACATACCACCAGGACAACCACCTGACAGGGGATTCAAGCACACTATAGAGGTAGAGCTTGGTGTGCAGGCAGTCATTACTACACCCTGTAGGCATCCCAAAGCCTATAAGGATGAGATTGAGAGGGCCATCAAGGAGATATTGGCATTGGCCCACATCGGACCGAGTTCTAGTCTATTTGCTTCTTCAGTCTTGTTGGTGAAGAAGAAGGATGGGACTCTCCGCACGTGCATTGACTATAGATCCCTCAACAAGAAGACACTGAAGAACCAGTATCCCATTCCACGTATTGATGAGTTGATGGACGGACTTAGAGGAGCCAAGTACTTCTCTAAGATAGATTTGTGGTCGAGGTATCATCAGATTCGGGTGAGGGAGTAGGATATTCTAAAGACAACCTCCAGGTGTCATTATGGGAATTTCGAGTTCTTGTTCATGCCTTTTAGGTTGACCAACGTACCTACTACCTTTCAATCATGCATGAATCATGTGTTTAGAGTCCAACTAAGGAGATTTGTACTAGTGTTCTTTGATGACATCTTGATCTACAACAAAACGTGGGAGCACCTGCAACATATAGAGATAGTGTTGTGTATCTTAGAGGAGCAGCAATTCTACGCTAAGATGTCCAAGTGTGAGTTTGGGATGACAGAGATGCTCTACTTGGGGCACATCATAGGCGGAGATGGGGTGAAGGTGCATGAGCAGAAGATCAGGGCCATTTGGGATTGGCCAGAGCCTAGAGATGTGACAACGCTGAGAGGATTCTTGGGCATCTGTACTTATTATCGAAAGTTCGTTAAGGGATTCTCACTGTTGGCAGTACCCCTCACTGATCTGACTAAGAAGGGGGATTTTGCATGGACAGATGGAGCTCAGGCATCATTCGATCACCTCAAGGAGGTGAGAGTTGTTTCCCAGTATTAGCACACTCGGATTTCACACAACCTTTCACATTGGAGTGCGATGCATCAAGTGAGGGGATTGGGGCAGTCTTGTCCCAAGGAGGGGACCCCATTGCTTTTGAGAGTCGGAAGCTCCTACCACGTGAGAGGCCGTATTCCATATACGACAAGGAGATGTTGGCCATAATGCATGCATTGGCCAAGTTTAGACAGTACTTGGTGGGAAACCAGTTTCGAGTCAAGGCGGATCACAACCGTCTTCTCCACTTCATGGGGCAACAGGGCCTCAATGATAGATAGCAGAGATAGGTCAGCAAGGTGCAGGCCTACAATTTTGATATTGAGTATGAGCAGGGAAAGCACAATGTGGTGGCAGATGCACTATCCAAGAGACCCGCAGGACTTTCACTCATGATCATATGCCATGATTAGAAGGAACAACTATTAGTAGAGTACTCCAAGGATCATCGGGCATGCAAGATCTTGGAGGGAAGCTATGCAGATGAGCGCTACAGGGTAATGGATGAGGTTATATACTACAAAGGGCGCATATTCTTTGTTTCGGGGTCCCAATTGAGGGAGTGCATCATTCGTGCAACTCATTGTTCTTCTTTGTCTAGATACCAAGGGTTCAGGAAGACATATATGGTGGTGAGAGAGCACTTTACCTAGAAGGGCCTCAAGGGGGACGTGTTGAGATATGTGCAGGAGTGTGAGGCTTGTCAAAGGAAAAAGGGGGAGTTAACCCATCCAATAGTACTATTGCAGCCTCTTTCCATTCCTGAGGGGAAATGGGAGAGTATCTTTATGGAGTTCATCACTTGGTTAACCTCGGTGCAAGGGAAGGATTGCATTTTTGTGGTGGTCGACCGACTTACCAAGTTTGAACATTTATTTTCCATTCTGACACGGTATTCAACTTCACAAGTAGTAGAGTTGTTCTTTAGGTTGGTCTTTCGCTTGCATGGACTCCCTAAGACTATAGTCAATGACCGAGATAGCTAATTCATGGGGGGGCTTTGGCAAGAGCTTTTCAGGCTAGTTTGCACCGAGATCACCTCGAGCACCAGTTACCATCCATAGACCGACGACCAGATAGAGAGGGTGAACAAATGGCTAGAGGGTTATCTCAGGAACTATGTCACAGTCAACAATAGGCTTGGATCCGATCGCTGCATTTGGGAGAGTATTTTTACAACACGACACATCATATGTCCATTGGTATTACTCCTTTCCGTGCTTTATATGGTTATGATGCTTTATCTTTTTCTGACATTGTTTTTGGAGATAGTTGGGCCCCAAAGGCCAAAGGTTGGATCCTAGAGAACCAAGATATCCTCAAGGTTCTTAAGGATAATTTGCAGACAACTCAAAATCAGCAGAAGATGTATGTTGATAGGCATTGGGTCGAGAGGCATTTTGAGGAAGAGGACTTGGTGTACCTTTGATTGCAGCCATACCGAGAGTCAACTCTGAAACATAAGGGGGCCGAAATTTTGCAACCATGATTTTTTGGGCCCTACAGGGTAATCAACAAGGTTGGAGAGGTAGCTTATGAGTTGGAACTACCACCGGGGAGCAAGATCCACAATATTTGCCATGTTTCATGCCTCAAGAGAGTGTTGGGGAAACAGTTTACAATAGTTGCTGAGTTGCTTCCACTTGATGATGAGGGGCACCTTGTTTTAGAACCAGAGGCCATCTTGGAGACCAAGGAAAGGAAGCTCAGAAGCAAGATAATTAGAGAATACTTGGTGCGTTGGAAGAGCTTATTGGATGAGGATCCTACTTGGGAGGGTGAGCACATACTTGAGCATCGAGCATTGAAGTTGCTTGGGGACAAGCAACACTTGGGAGGGGAGCACTGTAATTTCCCTTCTTAAATTAATTTGGAACAGGATTAATCTTTACATTTTGGGGCCAATTTTGGAGGAGATGGGACCCATTCAATTTTTATTAGGAGGCTTAGAATTTAGTAGCAAGTTATTTTGGTTTGGTTAAGTTACACGTGGGGACCACCCACACTAGGAAAATATGCACTCCCCAGTTTGAATTGAATGAGAGGGGAAGTTGATTATTAAGTGAGGGACCCACGATGGAGGGAAAATGGAGGGAAAAGTGCTCCATGAAATCTATAAAAGCAAAGCAACACTCCTCATTTGATCATCTTTGGCATATCGAATTTATTTTCGGTTTCTCGAGCTGCTTAGCCAAGTCACTTGTTGTTTAGCAAGATTTCTTCAAGCGGAGAGCTCACCCTTTCTTCAGGGGGACTTCGAGTGCCACCCTAGAGAGGTACATCTACACTCTTTCAAAGGAGGTTTTCATTGTGATTTCTAGCAGTTGTATCCAGTGTCTCCAGATGTTGCATATTCCTAGAGGACGCAGTGAGGAGAGGCTAAGTTGTGATTCTGACATCTTTTAGGGGAGCTTTGGCCGAGAGAAATCTGGAAGGGAGGTTTGGGTGTTTTGTTTCTTTTTAGGTGAGTTTTTTAGCTGTGAGAGAGAGCTTCTATTTAGTGGGGTTTTCACACTTCTTGGGCAAGCGTAGAAGTAGAATATTGTGCACACGTGGGAGGTGGAGTCTCAACTATTGAGGTTGATCCTTGTCGGGAGAGACAAGGGAAACACTAGTGGAGGTGACTGCTGCTTTTTCGAAGCACTGGAGGAGCATCTTGTTGGTATATTTGCAGGTCGTGCGCTTCAACAGTCTTGGAGGGCATAAGGCCTCTTGGGGGCCAATTTTGGGAGGTCGGAACTAGACCAAACCATTTCTGGGTTTTGTAGGGGTTTTGGTCAAGGAGCAGTGTAGTTTTCTGGGCAGCGTAGAGCATCGTTGGAGCAATTATTATCAGCATTTGAGATTATTGTTTTATCACCTAGGTTTTGTCACGCTTGCCATTGAGGCAAGCCTAGGTGTAATTCTTCATACTATTGTACTTTCTCCATTGGATTAATAAAATGGCTCAGTTGGTTCTTGTTTATGGAGTTTTTATGAGTATTCACTAAATGTTTAAAATTTCTGGTGTTGTATTTGTTTTTTCTTTACATATAACTGTTTATCCAAGTTTGGAACATTACATAGACTCCATTATCCCCAAGGGATTAGGCACTGATATACCAATAGGTGGTCACTCGAAGAACCATTTTTTTCTTCACCTTTCCCTTTCTCTTTTGGGTCTAACCAAGTTGGGTCACCTAGGGCATCACTTTTCTGACAAAGTAGCCATAGAAAATGTTCGATCTCGTATCCTCTACTGCGCTAGTGTGTCCTCAAGGCCTCCTCCAAATTTGAAGAAATTCCAATGGTTGGATTGTGAGATATCCTAAGCCCTAACTCTGATATCCAACTTTTCCCTAGTGTTCCCTAGGATAGGACCTCATAGGATCAATTTGACACCTTTAAGTGGATATTCTTGTTTTAATCCTTCCCCTTCATTTTCTGGGTTAAGATCATCATTGGTTTCTAAACTCCCTCCCCTCAACCCAGGTTGGTTCATCTTGGTCCCGTGCGGTCCAATACCTTTGACAAGTCAAGTCTTCAAGAACCACTTGGGATACCAAGTTCAATAAAGATTTTAGGGATTGGGAAACTCCTTTACAAGTCATATCCCCTCAACCTAGCCCTTAAATCCTCACCTCCTTCTCCTAGAAAGCTTCATACCTTGCTTAAAGAGCAAGCAAGCTCCATTCTTAACCTCCTTTTAGGAAAAGGATCATTAAGGTCACTTCACATCCATTTGTTGATTCATCCTTTACAAGTGACTTTCCATATACCGGGTCTCCTCCCATCGGCGAAAGTCCATAAAGAGTAGAGAGTCTTAGCTGAGGTGATAGTGGGCTAAGTCTCCATTGTTGCCCTTGATCTAGTAGTTGTCCCTTAAGGAGTCCTTTTTAGGCCCCCTGCTAGTTTCAGCAATAACAAAGCCTAAACATCAAGAGGATAGTATTTTGCCACAAAATCTATCCTTTTGGTGGGCATCCACTTTAATTTTATCCACAAATTTTCTTGCCCTAGTTGTTTGCCCAAGAAGGAAATCTTATTTCTCCTTCAACTTAAGGGCTTCTTGAAGGTTTCATGAGCCTTGGCATAGCTAGTATACATTGTAATAAACCTTTTCTCCTAGCCTTGACCTTTGGTTACTCCAACACTCATCAAATTTATCAAACCCTAGGTCTTGTGCCCACTTTCCTAGGTCTTATCCTAGAAAGTGAATTGCTTCCTTGTGAAGTCTTGGACCTAACGTGTCTTTCTTGAAGAGATCCTAACAAGATCACTTCACATATTAACCATAGAATATAATTTATAAGTGACCTTTCTCCTACCGGGACTCCTCCCTTTAGTGAAAATTTGTAAAGAGCAGGCAGTATTGGCTATGGTGACAGTGGACCACTACCCCATTGTTTCTTTTTGGTCTTTTTTATGCCTTGTAAGCTTTCCCTTTCCAAGGCTTGCTAGATTTGCAGCAACAATGCCTACAAAGAAGAAAAAAGGGATTGGTGTCTCTTGCTGGTTGTTGCCTACAAAGCAACTGAGGGGATTGGTGTCTCCTGTAGGTTGGTGCCTACAAATAGCATAGAGGATTGGTGTCTCTTCTTGGTTGTTTCCTACAAGTTGATGTAATTGTAGATTGATTCCTACAAGATCTTTCATATGAAGAAGTTTTGTGGTTTTTTCCCGTAAGGGTTTCCACAACTATCTTGTGTTACATGTTTAGTTTGTGAGACATATGTTTTATGATGTTTGACTAGCTTTAAATAAGCAAAATTTGTCTGTATACTGCTTCAACCCCCCCCCCAATATAATTGTGAATTCCAAGAGAACACTCATACAGGCAATGGTTGCATTCTACACTGCGTCTTGATTTCCATGCTCATATTTGTAGATGTAGTCCCTTTTCCTTTATCCCCCCAAGGGCCTTCTAACGGCATTGAATTCTCTCACTAACTTCTGGGATCTGAAGCAAATGATGGACATCCTAAACTAAGGTCATGGTTTTAAACACGTTCAAGAAATATCTAGAGATTTTTTTCTCTTCTTCTGCAGGGAATAAGTGGACATTAACACAACCTACACATATTTGAGGGTTCAGTTCATAGGTCTTAATTTCATCATGAGGCTTGCTTTCTAACCCCATCACTGTAAAAGGTATGCTTTCTCAATATACTCAAGTGCCAATGTTTCCACTTCATTTTTTAAGACATCCCTACAAAGATGCTCCCTTTTAACACCATCATCAAACCCACAGCTCTATGGAGTCAAGGTTTGGGGATTTTTACTATCCTATTTTGAGTGGGAGTGTGTGGAGAGGATGCAATCCGTAATTCTCTAGTGGATGATCCATTGCAAATGAATGGTCCATTGGGATATTGCATGTTACCCACAATTTTGACTAGGACAAAATGGGGTAATCAGAGAAGGATAGGGTAGAATTGCCATCCTCTTCACGATACTGATGTCAATCTGCCAATTATCACAGCAGATGATAGCTGAGTGCTACATGTGGGCAGTTGAACCATGAGCAGCATCAACTGGTTGAGGTATCACCTGAACATTGTAAGCATGAACACCCTTGGGCAGATGATCATCTGATGTAGGCTGACGATTTTTTAGAACACCCTTCAAGGTATGGTCATGTGCAACAACTAACCCACAACAATGGAAGACATTCATCTGCTTTCAATTCCGGCGATTATATTCTCAAGCTATGGAAGTTTTCCAGTTGAGTACACAGGGAAAGGGCTATAATTGTTATACATGCCTATCTCTGTATGTTGTAGCTAAGACAAAATGCAAGTATATGAAGTCTATTGTCTTAAAAAATCAGAGATGCTGGCGATGGTATGGAAAGAATAAAATTGGAGAGGTGCCATATGAAAAATTTGTATGGACCTATGGATGATATGTGTATGCCAATACAGTCAATGATTGTGACCTTGACAGACCCCTCTAGCAGGTTATTACAGTCCGAAATATGCAAGCAGAGGTCTATTAGGTCATGTTTCACTATACCTGTTTTACAACAATTACAGTTTTAGAAGGTCATGAATGCAAGACCTTCCTGTTTGCAAATCCAATGACAAAAAATTTAGTGTGTACGTTCTGACATATAAGCCTTAAACGTCCAGCATCAAAGCTAAATCTAAAGAGATCGATATAGAAGTTAGAAGGTATTCAGTAAATTTATTGGACATCAAATGTGCGCAGCTTTTGTAAATAAAACAGCAGCTACAGGTGGAAATAAACTGCAGGTTCATGAGATAAGATAAGATGCCTAAGGCTGGTCAGTCTGACTTGATATTACCAGCATACAGTCACAAAGAGAATCAGTGCTAAAATAGGTTGACACTTGGAAAAACTAGGGATAACACAACTTTTGTGCTGACTTCATGCCAAAGCTAAGTGGAGACAACCTGTTGCAAATTGCTATTACAGAGTGCCCAGTGCACTAATGCTTTAAAGGGGATATAAAGTGTGTATATATATATCTGTGTGTGTGTGTGTGTGTGTGTCTTAATGCTGGAAAACAACATATCTGGATGGATTTCTGGAATTAATGGTGAGTAATTTGCAATTGTGGTGACTGACCTTATATAGGTCTAAGTTTAAGTTGGATTTTGGAAAAAGATAGCAGGCCTGACCTATATTGCCCTATCAAGGAGGTTTGTGACTGTTGTTGGGGTGATGACGTGTCCACCTTGGGCTTGAATGGGCACACTTGGAAATGGTTTTGAGTAATTACTTGAAATAGTGTGTCTACCTTTAAGAAGAGTTGAGGGTGCTTGCAAAGTAGACTTGCATAGATCACAATATTTAAAGGGACTTTGGAGGCTGTGTGCTGCACCAAAACCCTGGGTCACTTTTTGAGGGCTTATGCCCTATGATTTATACATGTGGCATGAATGGCCCTCATTTCATGTAAGTTAGATTGACTAATGGTTGAAGAGGGCCTTTTTCCCCTCGATAAGCTAGGCCAGGGTCTACTTTTTAATGTAAAGGAAGTTGAGCACCTCCTCTATGTTAGTTTTTGATGGATATGGTAGCATCGGATAGGTTCTCTAGTCTCTAAGGTGTTAGAAAGGCGAAGGAACACAAGGACTCCAAAAACCAGAAAAGGCTTCAAGAGAAAACACTTCGAAACCTCTCAATTAAATTAATTGATCAATAATTAAAAGGTTACTAAGTCTAACTTTGGAAAATTGATTAATTAATGGGTATTAATTGAGGAAATCAATTTTTCTCTAAATACTTTTGGAAAAGTGATTTGACAGAGTCTAAGATGATCTTAGGCATCAATCATGATTATATCTTGGTCGTTGATAGTCCAACGAGAGATTATAAGAGCAAGTCGAAGCGGCTTAGAAAAGACAAAATTTACAATTTGTGAGTGAGGCAAATTGAATTCCCCAATTCATAATATTCAGTGAGGGCGCAGTTCAAGCTAGGGAAGAGCATCAAAGAGAGGGAGCAACAAATATTTGGGAGTAGCAAACTTCCAGAGAGATTCCCAATGATTTTCTAGTGTCAGAGAGTTAGGAGAAGGGAGGTCGAATTATCTGAAGAGAGGGTCACTACATCTAGTGTGAATAGCCAAAAACCCTAGTGTGAGTTGCCGGAAGAGACTCGCAGTAGTAAGTGTCGAATCAGTGTCCTAGAGGCAAAGAAAATTCTTTCCAGAGGTATGGGGAGGCAAGACGTCTCAGTTAGAGGCAATTTCAGGGCCGTGCAAATTATTATGGGCAGCAGTGCACATTTTTGAAGAAGGTGTGAATTCTAAGAGTAGTGCGAGTTGCTGGGATAGAGGCCAGATCAGTTACAGAGGGAGAATAGGGTGTCTCCAAATTATTTTGGCAGTAGATTTCCGGAGGTTTTCCAGTTGGGAACTAGTTGTAGTTATTCTCTCAAAATGTTGCATAATAAATAAAGCCCTCATATGTTGCATTGGTTTTCCCTTCGGGGTTTTTCCGAGGACAATTGTCCAAAAACAATAGTGTCATTATTTTGTGTGTGTGTATCTATTTCTCAGTTCCTATTTTATTTCCACAACATATTTTTATTCGTGAAGAATTGCAGTGTGAATTATCTACTATTTGTTGTTAATAATTTAAAAGAAGACAAATAAATTGTTAAAGTTAAGAGAATAATATCCAATTACTGCACTTCAAGGAATTTTCACATGGTATTAGAGCATTGAAGATCATATCAAAGGCTCAAAAGCGAAGGAAGAAGATTGTGTAGTTTCAGAGTGAGATTTGAAGCACTAGTGTCCAAATCTGCGCAGGCTAGCCAGGCAATGCGAATAACAGAGAGACAGAAAATTGATTTCTAGTTTATGTGGAGGAAAAGTTTGATTTTGTCTTAGATCTGTAGCAGTAGGCATTGGGTTTGCTGGAAAGGGTTTCTAGTGAGCAAATTAATGAGTTTGCAAAGAAAATCTAGCGCAAAAGATTTGTAGCAAAGCTTTTGCAGTTGCAGATCAACGCAAGAAAGAAGAGAAAAGCACATAGAGAGGAAATTTCCAGTATTTTTCCCAGAGGGTTTCCATATTTCTAGAGGAGGAAAGGAAGCCATAATTTCCAATAGGAAAGGTCGTAGCAAACTTGCTAGAGTCTAGCCAATGCGAATTTCAGGGTCAGGAGTGCGTGTGCTAGTACTAGAGAAGGACATCCAGAAGGTAGAGCGAGTTGGCCAGAAGAGGAGTAGAAGGAAGTGCAAGTTTCGGAAAGGACACTGAAGGCAAGTGCAGGAGTAGATATGCGCATTTCCAGAGGAGGAAAGGAGGCCATAATTTCCAACAACAGAGGTCATAGCAGACTTGCTAGTCTAGTCAATGCGAATTTCAAGGTCAGCAATGCGTGTGCCAGTACCAAAGAAGGGCATCTAGAAGGTAGAGCAAGTTGGCCAAAAGAGGAGTAGAAGGAAGTGTGAGTTTCAGAAAGGACACTGAAGGCAAGTGCAAGAGCAGATATGGGCATTTCCAAAGGGAGTGCAAGAGTAGAAGGAAGACTAAGTTAGCCTACCAGAAGGAGAAGGATATTTCCAACATATAGTTCTCCAGTTTATTTGATTTTCGTAGAGATGGCCACAATAGGACTCAGAGATCAGGACAGACTTGAAGGAGCCTCTAATTTTGGTAGTAGGAAGGCCAAGATGCAATTCCTATTGGATGAGCATGGCTTGAAGGAATTTGTCACAAATGTAATGGCTTAACCCTCAAATCCACAACAACAGGCAACCTTCAAGAAGGAGATGGCCAAGACCAAGATGATGGTCCTAGACGAAGTTCGAGATCAGACAAGAATACAACAAAGAACATGTGGGATTTCATTGTGAAGCTATACGAGGATCCATCTGAGAATCAGAAAATGATTCTCAAGGAGAAGTTGAGGTTAGTCAAAATGTAGAAGGGTGAGGATGTTACATTCCACCTCACCAGGATTCAAGGAATCAGAGATGAACTTGTAGCTATAGGAGAGAAGCCTTCAGATAGTGAGCTGGTGCAGACAACACTCAACGGGTTCTCAAAGGAGTGGCATACATTTGTCCAAGTGATTTTTGGACGAGACACGGTTCTAGGTTGGGATTACCTATGGAGTGACTTCACTTAGGAGGAGCTAAGGCTCATCCTCGCAGAAGATACTATAAGTAGCAGTAGCAAGGGGTCGAAGGTGGAGAAGGAAGAAGAGAATGTAGCCCTTGGAGGTAAGGGAAAGGTGAAGAAGGATTCCAGTAAGAGACAAGACTCAAAGGGAGAGAAAAACAAGGACCTATCGAAGGTCAAGTGCTAGATTAATGTCCCGGAGGCAGAGTGAATTCTTTCCAAAGGAAAAGGGAGGCAACATGTCTCAGTTAGAGACAATTTCGGGGTTGTGCAAATTTATTTTGGGTAGCATTGCACATTTATGAAGAAAGTGAGAATTCTAGGAGTGTGAGTTGCTGGGATAGAGGCCAGATCAGTTGCAAAGGAAGACTAGGGTGTCTCCAGATTATTTTGTCAGTAGATTTAGTTGTAATTTTTCTCTCAAATTGTTGCATAATAATTAAAACCCTCATCTGTTGCACCGGCTTTCCCTTTGGGGTTTTCCAGGGACAATTTCCCAAAAGCAATGGTGTCATTATTTTGTGTGTGCATCTATTTCTTAGTTCCTGTTTTTATTTTGGCAATGTATTTTCATTGGTGAAGAATTGCAGTGTGAATTATTCACTATTTGTTGTTAATAATTTAAAATAAGACAAATAAGTTGTTAAAGTTAGGAGAATAATATTTGGTTGCTGCAGTTCAAGGAGTTTTCACACTCTATAAATAGAGGTGCACTTCCTCTCATTTTATCATGGTTGGATCGGGGGAGAATTTCCTTAGCAATTGTAAAATTTATGTGATTTTTTCTTTCTAATTTGGCTATGGATGGATGAATAGAACAACTTTCTTGGGGCCTTTGTTGATGTGGATTTTGATCTCTTTTCATGGATTGTTATGCTAAAGCTTGGATGAATGCATGATAAATCTGTGGGGTTTTCCAAGGACAATTTCTCAAAAGAAATGGTGTCATTATTTCTGCAACATATTTTTATTGGTGAAGAATTGCAATGTGAATTATTCACTATTTGTTGTTAATAATTTAAAATAAGACAAATAAGTTGTTAAAGTTAGGAGAATAATATTCAGTTACTGCAGTTCAAGGAGTTTTCACACTCTATAAATAGATGTGCACTTCCTCTCATTTTATCATGGTTGGATTGGGGGAGAATTTCCTTAGCAATTCTAAAATATATGTGATTTTTTCTTTCTAATTTGGCTATGGATGGATGAATAGAACAAATTTCTTGGGGCATTTTTTGATGTGGATTTTGATCTCTTTTCATGGATTGTTATGCTAAAGCTTGGGTGAATGCATGATAAATCTAGTAAGTTAATTTATTTTATCTTGGTTAGTCTTTTATTGGATAAATGTAATTAAGTATTAAACAAGTGGACATAGTATTCGTTTCATGATCCTTGGTTAATATTTGAAGAAGTAGCAAGTTAGCTCCTTCCCTTAATTTATATATGGAAATGGAGAGACTTAATTCAAACCCTAGGATAAGTAGGTTAACTTACCCTAGATTGTTGGAGTCTTGTATCTATTCCAATCTCTTCATGTTTGTTGTTCCTGGACTTCATATCCCCCAAAAATATATTGGCAATCTAAGACAATAGTCTTCCATCCTCTATTCATTTTATTCTTTGCAAAAATCCTTAAAACTATTTTTTAGGGTTTTACCCTTGTAATTCCAAATTTGGTGTGTTTGGATACCTTTTCACTTGAAGCGAAACAATGGAGTTACCCTAAAAAAGCCTCACAATCCTATCATCCACCTTAAACCCTAATTGATCAATCCATTGACTAGTGGTGGTAGAAGGAGAATCCTTAGGGGGCCCTTGACTTGATTTGTTTGGGGAATTACATCCCTAAGATCTACTAGGGAGACCCTCCCTTGAGGTGAAGGAGAGTTGGATAAAAGTAAGAAGAGGGATGCTCAGGTAACAATTGCCCCCCCATAATGTCTCATACCTGAGCTTTTGTACTTTCGATTTGTTGTAACATTTTTGGCATCATTGATGGGGATAAAGTCCATTTCCAAGGAGATGACATAGGATGAAGTTCCACCTTGAAGATCTTTCCATCTAGGTGACTCCAATGGAAGAAATAAGACCTTTCTCTTTGAAGTATTGAAGGCTTGATTCTTGTAGGGTGAGATAAGCACCATTGTGAATACATTTGATGGGCCACATTGATGACTTCATTGTGAAAAGGTGCGAAGTTGCACTTATTTTTAGTTTTGACCGATTTTGGTTGAGATGGCTCCATGGGATTTGCAAGAAGTGTGTGAAGCTTTTGTTGATGAGGATATCCATGAATATCTTAATTTCTATCCACCAATTGTGTGGAAAGAGTGTCCAAGATTTCAAAGGTGCATGGATGCTCTCACAACGTGGAAAACAACCTAATAATAAGTAGATGTCCTTGGCCTTGTTGAAAACAACCTACAAGAAGAAGCCATGTTCGATCCTCCTCATGATGATCAAGGAAGATCAGGAGGCTCTTACAAAGAATGTTGTCAAGTAGTTTGAGAGAGCGCTAAAGAAGATAGGGGATTTTGTGAGTAGCTTGTTGAAGATTGCAATGATGTGAATATTCTAATTGGGCTTTGTGTTGAGCAGTGGAAGGAATATGATATGTTGTTGTAAGAATATCAAATCAACCCTATAGGGTTGATTACCTTAGAACTTGTGTATAAGTGAAATGTGGTAAACTCTATGTGTTATTGTCTAGAAAAGGTATTGCAACCCTCATCAAGATAATAATCCACATTTCTTTGTTCCCAAGGAAACTCTAGAGCTTGACATTGTAGAATGATAATTGGGTGATCTAGAAGAAAGCATGGATGTGGGAAGCCATGGTAATGATTTAGATGCCCAAGCAAATGATAAAGCCATAGATGATTTTTATACTGCATATTGAGACATTGACTATGGGGATGAAGACCTCCATGATTACAAATAAGGGAGGATGTCTCAAAATCCATTGTTGGTCATGAGTTTGATGAAGAAGAAGATGAATTCCATGGTGATGTCTTTGTTGTCCAAAAGGAATAGTTTTGTGGAAAAAATAGAGAGGATGTGCAACATCCTTGTGATGATACTCTTTGAATAAAACATCCTAGAAAGGGATTGTAAGGAAGTTTGTTGCACCTCAGTGCCATGCAATTGAATTTAAGTGTGAAGAAGAATCATACTTTGAACCCCACCCACTTGATTTGGATGAGTTCATGTTATCCATGTGAAAAATCGATAAAAATATCACTTATTGCAATCAACCGATAATTATCCAATTTATTTAATTTTAGGCAAGATTATTTTACTTCAAATACTAAATAAAAACATGATTGCTACATTCACCAAAAATAAACTATGGAAACTTGATAAAAACCAATCACAAAATGGAAACCAATATTTTTGGACAAAACGTCCTTCGAAAAACCCCAAAGGGAAAACTAGTTCTTCAGATCTAAGGGTTTTATTATTATCTTCAACAAATTCTGCAATTGATAAATATTACAACGCTACTTGCCAAATACTAGCAAAGCTCCAATAAAATATTTCTTCATCTCCAAAAATCGATCTAACCCCTGCAAGGCTTACGACCTCTCTTTGCAACCCAACACCACACTGGCAAATATGGCTTGTACGACCCCACACATGCAGCTCCTAGACCTTCTGATACTCACGATCTAGATGGAATCAGCCTCTCGGCCCTTTTGGCGACCCATACAACCCTACTGGAAATCTCGTATGGCCTCCTCCTATCAAATACGGCATTCACAAGGAATATCGACCTCTCTGAGAGAAAACACGGCCCTTATGGAACCCTTATGGCCTCAATAGCTCAACTTCCTTATTTATAGAAGAACTTTGGGAGAATTCCTCCTCCAGATCTTGGACACTGGAAGAATACTGATGAAAGAAAACCCCAAAAATATTCATTGCTTCAATTGTTGTTGAAACTCTCGCTGGTGTTAGACCGATCATAATGTCCAAGGCTGCCCATCGATTTCCTTTATAATCTCTTGTTGAGAAACCACTGACCAAGATCTAGATTTGAAAGGATCTAATTGATAGCTAAGACCACTTAGAAACTTTTTAGAAGTCTCTAAAGGAAAATCGGCCATGTCTCAATTATTACTAATTAAATAATCTATTTCACTAAGTTAAAACTTAGGAAAATAATTAAAACCGACTAATTAAAATTAATTAAGACATTTCCATTCAAAAGAATAACTTGGGCTTGGAGATCTTTTATGTTCCTGTATTCCTAGTCCCACTGACACCACCTGAGGCTAGAACACATGTCTGAGCTACATCAACCAACAAATGGCTCATTTCATCCTGTGATGTTGTTAAAAAAGATGAAACTTATAGCTTAGTCTATCCATTCATTTGAGTTTATTTATCTTGATTCTTTTCATTGCAATCTCATGTTATGGCCCACCCTTCAATTCTCTACAATTGCACATAATCTATTGGTGTGTTGATAGTGCATCATTTAAAAGCAATGTTCCACCAAGACTCCGGTGGGGGGAGACGCGGGTGTGAGGAGACGCACAGGGGGGCCGTGTGGGAGTACCCTCAAATTTTAGGGAAATTTCGGGGGTGCGGGGAGTCGTCGAGGTATATA